>JANRGW010009758.1:0-24057 GCA_024733675.1 Psilopsiagon aymara
AGCCATAACTAAAAACATTGGTGTTATCAGCACTGTTCCCAGGCCGAAAGTCAAAAACACAGCACTGCACCAGCTACCGAGGAGAAAAATGACTGCTACTGCTGAACCCATGACAGTCATGTAGAGATTTTCTTCTGACATATGCAATACAAATTAGAATAATTTAGCTCATTTCAGATCACCAAGCAATGGAATGTGTTTAACAAGAAAGGTAGGTAGAGAAGTAGTGAGAGATCCCTTTGCAGCTGTTAATGTCTTTGTATAATGTTACAACTGCACGCTCAGACAGAGCCCCCTGCCAGGCATAACTTCCCATCTGCCCTTTTGCCTGCCTGGTTACTAAGGATTTGCCTGGAAATTATCGCACTCCTGGCTGACCCCAGTCACCGTCCCTATCCCATCTCTTCCTTCTTGGTTGTCAGCTGTGGGACTGAGCCTCTTGGTGAGTCACTACCTTGACAGCCTCCTTCATCCTTATCTCTCGACCTTACCTCTCATTGACATTTTCTTTCAAAACTTGCAATGCCGCTTTTCATTTAAGCAATTATATATATATATATATATATGTATGTATGTATCTAGTAACGGTGTGACTTAAATATTTTGAACAGATATAACAATATCTTAAAATAATTATGTTCTACAGTGGAGATGGGCTAGATATCCTTAAATATGCTTGGCCTCACAAAAAAAAAAAATAAAAGAGATACCTTCTTCTCATGAAATTACTATGAACAGAGCCTGCTCCCTAGGTGTCTGTTTTTCAGTTTCCTTCTTCCCAGTAACCCTGTTCTGAGATATGCAGAACAATGTTTGGGTGGTTTTGCTGCATTTAGTTCATGGGACAAGTGTCCTTCAGTCTGAACAAATGATTGACCAGGGGTAACAGTTGAACCCTGTACTAATATCCTAGCTGCAGTGCAAAGAGAAAAGGCCCAGGGTTAAATTTTGATTCTAGCATCATTAAGTCCACAGTTTCCACAGCGCATGGTTTTGGCAATGAAGCTTAATTCAGTTTCCAGCCCTATGTGTGCACTGTGCACATAATAGACAATGTGAAGCAGATATCTTCATAGCTGCAACAGATCACTTCCATGACAAACGATATCCAGTATGCTCACACTGAGGAAACTGCTAGGTGACCTCAGAAAAAAATGCACCTTCCTAATAAGGAAAAAAATTTTGAGCAGGACAGTCTTACATGGTGCCTCAAAGCATGACTTCAGCTTGGTCTCACACTTTCAAGCATGTCCTAAGTCCAGGCGTAGTGTGTAATTCATAACAGGCATAGACGAAACACACATTCATGTCTGCACAAAAGGTCCACCATGCGCTAAGGTAGATTCATCCCCTACAAGAAATGTGCTAACCCCTATAATTTAGACGTAGTCTTTTCAATACGGTGAGCATAAAAGCAAAGGAGAGATAACAAAACTGAATGATCCTAACAGATACATACAAGTAAATTATGTAAAGATTTTTTTATTATGAAAATGCATGTTATATTAATTTGAATCCAACTTTACCCATCAGAGATTTGAACATAATCTTTGCTCAAATAAATGTTTTTGAATTCTGTGTGTGCAATTGTCTTCTATCATTTGAATATTTAATGAATTTTCTTTAGCATATGTCTGAGTCCCTTCAAATTTCCAACAGTTTAAAAATGAGACAGACACATTTAACTTTTTACATTACTCCAAGAAGTCATTGAAAACACTACAACAAAATCCTCTATTCTGCTTTCTGCATCTTCTGAAATATGAAAACTTTTCATTTCTCATAAATTAAAGGCTGCTTGTTTCCTTGCTCATTCTGTCTTTCATCTGTTCCATCTCTCATCCAGAACATGAGATAATACTGGAAAAATCTGCTGTGGATTGGATAAATGTGCACTGATGTGTCCACACCCATATATTTAATACCCTTCAGTTAAAGAAATTGCTTGGAAAACAGCTAAATCTCTCTCACTGTTTACATATTTTGTGATTCAGACTAGTTTCAGATACTAGTATCATAGTGTCAAGCAACTTCAAACAGATTAAAATCTGGAACAAAATCTCTAATTCTCTTGAGGTTTGGTAAAATGAGTTAAGATATTCTTGATGAAGGATTTCACAACTGTGTTTTCCATTGATATTTCTAATTTAATAAGTTTGCTAATGCATGATCACCTTAGAGTGAATGAGTGTACCTGTAATCTTGGTCTTCAATGTATTGCAAGAAATTAAGTCCAACTGAAGCAATGCTGAACCTGAATTCGGGTAATGGTACACTCCTGAAAAGATGTCTTGGGCACAGATTGTGGCAGCCCTATTACAACTATATTTAAATTAGGGTGCATTTTGTTAGCCTAGCCTTAGATTTCAGGAATTAGAAGTTCTACATTTTTACTTATGATGTGTCTTAATTTTATTTTAAACTTCTAATAACTGCTTTGAAGAAGGTTCTTCAAGTATTGAGACAGAAATTAATATAACCTTCTTATTAAATTGAAAAGACAAAAGGAAGCTGAGATTCTATACAGAAATTTCTGTAAATAGGCTGCAAAATTGGTAATTTCTTTAATTCTCCCAAAGTTTTTATCTGTTATATTTCATTAATTAAATCTCTCCTATTTAGAAATGGTTTTCTGAAGAAAACTGAGAAACTTAGTTATTTTGCAGGAATCAATTGCTAACAACAAGGACTGAGTTTGGTAACTTGGGCCATTTAAACAATTTTCTTATTGCTTGATTTGAAAGTATGCTGGAAAGTAATGTAAGAGTCAAAACTAAAATGTCAGCTACAAAGTTTTTCCATTTAAGACACTATTCTAAATTTTACCTTGCACAATATTGACAGTCTGTTACTCCAGTCTTTCAAGGCACACACCTTGCGCAAATCATTTCAGTACTCTGATAGATAAGCTTGCATTCCTAATAAACCAGAGTTGCCGCAAGCTGTTTCAGAATATGAAAACTGCACTGAACAAATCATTCTATTTCTGTATTTCAATGTGCCTTAACTGCCATTTTCCAATCTCACTTCCTTCACAACAGGAGCCTGGGCAACACTGAATAGGCTCAAGCTGAGGAGAAAAAGAATACCAAGAACTGTATCGGCAAAATTTTTACAAGAGCTTTGCTTCTGGTAACAAAAGAAAGAATGAGGAGCAGTAGTATTGCAGAATGATTTGATAGATCTCACAGACTCAGTATTCTTTTACTTGGAGCAGATTCAGACTAAATCAGAGCTCAGTGTTGTTGGAAAAATTAAAAATGTAAAGCGCCAGAACATCTTATGAAAATCAAAGCTTGCAGTTATGGCAGGAAGCTTTTAACTTTCTCTCTTTTTTCCACCCTATGCTTCTAAAACAAATAAACTATTTAGTTTAAATAGAGTCTTTTCTGAAGGCAGTAATTTTTTCTCAAGATCATTGTGGTTCATCATGCATACCTTATGACATGATTTAGAGGGTTTATTTCTTCAACATAATTCGTAATCAGTAATGTTAGGGGTTTTTTTGCTCCCTGCATTTGTCTTCTACTTTCTATGCCTCAGTGTTTTGATCCTTTTCTGCTATACTGTCTTTTAGGCTGTCATCTTTTATACCATCCTTCCCTTGATGCTTTTAATCTCAGTTCAGACACTTACAACATTACTGTGCTCCAGACTTGAAAGTAATACAACTAAACAAAATGAGGAACTTAAGACCATACACTTTTCCAATCAAAGTGTTATCTTCCTATCTCTAACGTGATAATTTTGGATATCATAGTTATGTGCAGATTTTCTTACTCCCATTTGACCCTGGACATTCTTGTGCCAGTGCATACCAAGTGTTTTCAGAGTCTGGTGAGATCGCTAAAAGTAAAAAAGCCTACAGTAACAGTAAGTAGAGTCATTCTCTTCAGTGGTATCTTAGTGGAAGAGAGCCATATCTTTCCACACAAGTCAGTTTCTAAAGATCCATGGATATCTATTTATCAAGCTTTTCTGGGAAACCAGTTGAAATACATAAAGGTCCATGCCAAAAATAGAATTTATATTAAATGAAATCATTAACTTCAATTTGAATATATGTCTTAAACAAATGAAGAAAGAGGAAGGGGAAAGTTTAGAATTATGGCTTTTTTTTTTTTTTTTTTTCCCAAGTAACAGTTATGAGGTGTCCCTCATGGATCAGTGTTGGGACCAGCCTTGTTCAACATCTTCGTGGGTGACATGGACAGTGGGATTGAGTGCGCCCTCAGCAAGTTTGACGATGACACCAAACTGGGTGGTGCGGATGGTACGTTGGAGAGAAGGAATGCCATCCAGAGGGACCTTGACATGCTTGTGAGATGGCCTGATGCCAACCTGATGAAGTTTAACCATGCCAAGTGCAAGGTCCTACATCTGGGTCAGAGCAATCCCACGCACAGCTACAGGTTGGGCAGAGAAGAGATTGAGAGCAGCCCTGTGGAGAAGGACTTAGGGGTGCTGGTCAATGAGAAAATGAACATAAGCTTGCAGTGTGCACTTTCAGCCCAGAAAGACAACTGTATCCTGGGCTGCATCAAAAGGAGAGAGACCAGCAGGTCGAGAGAGGTGATCCTGCCCCCCTACTCTGCTCTTGTGAGACCTCACTTGGAGTATTGTGTGCAGTTGTGGTGTCCACAACATAAGAAGGACATGCAGCTGTTGGAACAAGTCTAGAGAAGGGCCACGAGGATGATCATGGAACTGGAGCACCTCCTGTATGAAGATAGGCTGAGAAAGCTGCGGCTGTTCAGCCTGGAGAAGAGAAGGCTGCATGGAGACCTCATAGCAGCTTTCCAGTATCTGAAGGGGGGCTATAGGGATGCTGGGGAGGGATTGTTCGTTAGGGACTGTAGTGAGAGGACAAGGGATAATGGGTTCAGACTTAAACAGGGGAAGTTTAGATTGGATATGAGGAAGAAATTCTTTACTGTAAGGATGATGAAGCACTGGAATGGGTTGCACAGGGAATTTGTGAATGCTGCGTCCCTGGCGGTGTTCAAGGCTGGGTTGGGCAGGGCCTTGGGTGGCATGGTGTAGTGTGAGGTGTCCCTGCCCATGGCAGGGGTATTGGAACTAGATGATCTTAAGGTCCTTTCCAACCCTAACTATTCTATGATTCCATGATTCTATGACTGCAACATTTTTTTTATACCTATTCTATTCTGCTCTGATCTGTTCTTATGTTATTAGTCTAGTACAGTATCATATCACATATATCACACAATATATTCGCAATACTCTTCACAATAGTCAAGGAGTACTGTTGTATGAGAAAGCTGGGTAAAAGGAAGTGCACAAAGATGTATGTAGATAGTTCAGAAAACTAAGCCTATTGTATAAACCTTATTGGTCATGGTTTTCAGCTGCAAAGGAAAATTTATAGTGAAGTAAATTGACTAATTAGAGTCAACTACAGATCTATTCTGCTGGTTTCATTTGAGATACCCCTTGAATAAGGTGTGTTCTTTGCATGATTTCTGGGATCAAAACAAGGAACAGTAGTATAGAGACACTCTTACCTAAGCAAAGCACCTCCAAGCACAAACAACTCTAAGTTGAAAACCACAAGCATGCTTTTTTTTTGTTTCCCATGGCAACTGCATTTTCTCAGAAATATCCTGATGTTTTTATAAGACAAAAATATCTATATAAAAAGAAAATGTTAGTGTATTCTATATTAGTAATATAATTATATAGACTACTCGAAATTCCCTGTGAATATATTTTGCTTTTATTTTCAAGGTGCAAAGATAAATAAATAGACACTTTTAGTGGAAAAAGGTGGAGGTGGATTTTCTCTTTGTGTCCTAACGAATCAATAAAGATGCAGGAGCTATCTTCTAGAATAGAAACTCATAAAATATTTTAAAACCAGAAAGCATGTATGTAATTTTCTTTCAACAGTGCAGAAATAAGGCTGTTTACTTTCCTTTATTCTCAAAAGAACTCCTTTACAAAACACTACAATATAAAATAAATTTTCCCAGTTGAAGAACTGTAGACCTAGCTCTCATCTGTAAAAAAGAACAAGATATTTTTGCCTTGACAGATGGTCTCTTCAATGCATAGAATTTATACAACTACGCACTGTGACTCCACACACTTCATATGAGAGACGCACATGTAGTCTTGCCCTCAAACTCACCTGATTTTCGAAGTTGCTCAAGGGACAAGTATCAAAAGACAATTTTGATCAAAGGAGTAGATCTGGATGTACACTTCTCTTCGTCACTCGACAGGGACAGTATACACAAGAAAACACTCAGATTCTGTAGAAAAAAAAATAAATATTCACAAATATATCAGCATTCTGTGTCTGGAAAAGAAACAAAAACAAAAACAAAAACAAAAAAATCAAAAACAAAACCAAGCAATATGCTCTACAATAATAAGACAAATCTGATTTTTTACCACTCCCAAAAAGATAATGATGCTTTTCTCCTGACCTGGTTAAATTGTGATATTTAAAAAAAATGAGCCAACGTTCATGTCTCAGTGGTTTATATATTAAGGGGGTATATAAGTCAATGTATGACAGCATCTTTCTTCTTGGACATATACAGAATATCTTCAGGATTGGTTTAGATTTACATGGATATAAATAACTATAGTGCAATAATATAGACTCATTTTCAGCAAATATTTCTGGAAATATTTGAATCCAATAGCTTATTGGAGGTCAAATTATCATAAATGCCCTTTTTCTGTGCAACTAAATACTTATGATTTGTTGTCATTGCCCCATGTTCAGCAGTGACTCATGCTCTGCCAGGGAGGAGGGGAAGCCAGGAGGAAGCAGAGACAGGACACCTGACCCAAACTGACCAAAGAGGTATTCCATGCCACAGCACGTCATGCCCACTATATAAGCTGGGTGCAGGAAGAGTTAGTTCACAGCTCGGTCGTCAGGTGGTGAGGAGCTGTACTCTCTTGCCTTGTTATTTCCCTTGTGTTATACTTTAGTCAGTGGACTGTTCTCATCTCAGTCCCTAGGAGTTACATTCTTTCGATTCTCCTTTCCATCCCTCTGGGAGCAGGGGGGGGGGAAGGGGAGAAGGGGAGGGAAGACTCCAGAGACTGCGTGGTTTTTCTGAGTTAAAGCTAGGCTTAAACCACAACAGGTATCTACACTTGTTTCAATACTTCTGAAACTGATGGAAAATGTGAAGAAACGTGAAGTTTTATTAGTTAGTATCAGGTTTATTTTAAGGCCTGAAGAGAGTTATTTCAATAATGATTATACAGTTATTACTATGAAATCCATTTGTTGGCTTTCATCAGATCCCTACCAATATGTACAAAGGTAAGTCTGCCAGGAAGGCATTGCACAATATTATAATCATATAATATTTTTACATGTATCTTAATCTTTCTTCAGTTTTAATTCAACTATGTATCAGTTAGGCTCTGAGATAAGACCTTATATGGATGAAACACATGATATAATTTCAGGCACAGGGTCTTAGATCTTATAATTTTGCAAATATCCCAGTAGAGTCCAGATGTAAGATTTAATGAATTAGGTGAGGGGTCATTTGGACTATCTAACTTCAAAACAATAATTGACTCTGACTAGTAGTGATCTCTATTTTGACTCTAGTCCTATTTAGGAGCTCACTGTGTACAGCTCATCAGAACATAAAATCTACTATTACAATTTCATCGTTTGTTAGAAAAGTAAGCTCTGTTAGGCATGGGACGCAAGAAATTCTTGTGCTGATGCCTGGTTGAAAAAGGCTTCAGATTGTGCATACATCAAAGAAATAAAAAAATAAAGGGAGCTAATTAAGTAAATCACTTGGCCAAAGCAGGAAATTCCAGAATAATTCCTTCCTCAGCCTGCAGAGGCTTTTGAACCCAAAAGATAGTCTTGAGTATTAGACCATTGGATATAATGTGGGAAATGGAAAGGAGAGGGAGAGAAACAGTTATATTCTCTTCTTGCTAAATAGGGACTTCTATGCAGCAAGATTTGCACTGATTGAGGTAGGAATTGTTTATGCAAGTTGTATGTTCCCAGGAGAAAAAGACTGTAGGAAAAGGGGAACTTGACCACAGTGCACAAAGTGCTGATTAGGATGTTTTCTCTGTAGACAAAATGATCATTTAATTCTAGTCTTTCCTACAGAAATTCTCGCTTATTTTGTATTTGTTAGAAAGAGGTCCCACTAGAGTAACTCTTAACTAGCTAAGATGTCTACAGGGAGCCAGGAAAGTACTTAAAACCATTCAAAAGTAAGAATTTTTTATAAGCACAAAAGCAGGGTCTGAAAAACATGACACACTGTTGCTCTGGTATGCAGACTGCACATAAGGCAAGGAAGTGCTTGTGATTAACTGGAGCTACATAGAAGTATCAAGGCTAAAGTTGAACATTTTGTCTTTAAGATTGTCTAAGGTACAGAATGTGTTGCAAGTATAAACTTGATAGCTTCTGGACACCATTGTCATGCACCTAGGCAGCAGTGTCAGCAATAACACATAAGGCTAAGTTTGTCTTAGCAACAACATTGGAAATTCCAGATTAGGGTATGTGTATAGAGGAACCAAAACCAGTGAGGGAGAAACAACTAGGACAGAGAAGATATATCCAGAAGTAGAAAACGGAGAAAGAAGAAGGTGTAAAGACAGGCAAAGAGCAAAGTGGGAGGGGCGCCTATGATCACTGATGAAATTGACCTGCAGATTCAAGCCCAACGGGACTCTGGAAGACCCTGCTTGACTCTCCATCAGACTTATACCCTGGTCTTGGAGGGTGTAATAAAGAGGAATCCACTTTCATCCTGGTACTAAGCAGTTTTGGGAGGGAAGGATTACGGAATTGTAGTGTCACAGTATCTTCTGCTCCATTTAATCACTCAGTTTTTTATTTATTTTGTACATTTTAAATTTGAAAATATTCTCAGATCATCTCTCCCAAGTGTATTCAGTATTCCCTCACTGACACAAAATTCTTACTTGTTCACAAAGTGCACTTTGTGCCAAAGTTGTCTGTTTCATATTCAACAGCTCTGTGATAACAAAGGCTGGAATCACTTTGGACTCAGCACCGCCTGTCACATTCTGTTTGACTTCAGCACTTTAGGGATGTCTCAGTTTCTATGGTGAATCTGGGCATGAAAGCACGGAGACTGTAAAAGAAAGCCAAAATCAAATTCTGATACATAAATCTTTATTTCTCAGCACTAACTTCATTTCTAAGCAATGGAATGCTGGTAAAATTGGGGTGACTCATTCCATTTAAATGCCAGTGTTAACCAGGAAGAAAGCCAAGTAGAATCCTGTATCACTTTAGACAACCTTGAAAATTGGCATATAAGGAGCCTGCTTTTGCAGTCTTTATTGAAGGGGAGTCAGAAATAAAATGTTTTTTAGAACAATTGTGATTTTTTATGAAATAACTTTAGTTATTCAGCCTCGGTGATATCTTTGCCATAGAGATATACCCTAGAGCTGAAATCTTGATCCAGGTGTATCAGAGGGCAAAACCTTTTTCCTAGATACTTCCCAAGATCAGGTATAAGCAAGTACAGCTGCTGCCCTGGCAGCCAATAAGAGAGAAGACTGCATAGTTGTCTATACCACACATTGTGCGATAATGAGCGTGCATTACATGGAGTGAAACATGTTCTTCAGCTTTCTCATCAAAATTCTGCCTCAGCCCTGTATTCCAATTATATGAAAAGATTCCAGGTTCCTTTGCCTATACCATAATTTGTCATTTCTTGGTTTGATCAGTTTATGCTTTCACACAATTCCATCATGGTCTGTAATTTACAGTGATTTTTCTAAGTACTACAGAAATAATAATTGATTGTTTCTGTAAGGATGTTAATATGTCATTCTTCATTATTTTACTTACAATTTAATCCTACCCCATGCTCTTTGTCTTATGGCGTTTGCTCCAAGTGAATTGAATGCGTTGTGTATAGGTATGATATATTTCCATTTGTGAATAAAAGTTCAGTGTGTTCAGGATGTTTAGATTAACAAATCTGTCCAGTTTCGAAATTTAAAGCAAAGGTATGTATTAAGAGTGGTCAATTTCTTGGCATCACGTCACATGTTAGTTGTGAGCACACCCAAGTGCTGAGCAGTTAGCACTGATAACTACAGTCTGTGGTAGTCTTTATTGCTGAGGCTGAAGTGAGCAGATTTTGGAGCTCTTCAGCAAGAAGAGCTCAGAACAAAGTAGGTTTGTTCCCTCTCTGCCACTCCAATTTTGAGACCATATTCTCCTATAAGACAGCTGAGTTTTAAACAATTCCACCTCTTAGTTTCTGTCAGAGACAGCAGATAATGGAAGTGGCAAATGTGAGGGGGAAGTTACAGGCAAGTCCCTCATCCTGTAGTTTGGCTGTTGCCTTGGTTTGCAGTTTCGGGGGGGGTGGGGTGGGGTGTCTGGTGTTGTTCGGTTTGGTTTGGTTTCTCCTTGCTTAGCCGCATCTTCTTTCATTGAGGGAAACGTAGCTTTTTCCCAGCTCTCAAGTTTGTGTTTCCACAGACAGCTCCCATAATAAGCTGATAACAAGGGACCAGGATGGAGATGTTGCGCAGTCAGCATAAAGCACAGCTAGTACAAGTCCCAGAAGCAACACTCTTTCCAGTGAACACCAAGCACAGAAGTGTTTATACAGTTGAAACTTATTAGTGTGCTTTTGCTTGGGTTCATAACAACCAAATATTGAAATCTGCTTGGTATGCTGCTGTCTTCATGGAGGTAGCAGACCTCTACTTTAGTTATATATTATGGATACTATATTTCTCCTGTTCAAATAGTTCAGAAGTACTTAGTTTTAATTCAAAGTGGATTTTAAATTCACCTATTTACAAAGGTTTCAAAATTAGTGAAGAGGACTTCGTGGGCTATAATATACATAAACTAAGCATTCAATAAATATGTTTGGGAGAAATGTTTCAATACACCCATAATACTCCTGTGCACATTTTTAAAGTAGCTTACCTGCAGAGCTGAGGTTCATTAAAATATCACATAGCGTAGCTCTTCCACATTTACCTCCTGTTCATTATTCCGAGCCTGTTTTACTTTATAATATTCATCATCTGCAACTACTTTTATAATTCAGCTTATTTTCATGCCTGAAAATGATTACTTAAACACACATATAAAAATGATAATAATGCACGTATAAAATGATTACTAAAATTCACATATAATATATATATCGTTAAATTATCATGCATTTACTCATTAAGGAGAATTTTATAGCAACAATTAATAAATAACGGAAACGTCTACCATCCTCTTACTACCCATTGCTAAAAAAAAATCTTCTTTTCAATAAAATTACACTGCTAACACTGTCAAAAATGCTATCCCTGAAAGCATACCTTTTGTTTTGTTTTCTTATATATGTTTTCACGTAGAGCACAATCCCACTGCCATTGAAATAAACATTTTTACCATTTTCCTCAAGACAATAAGAAGTGACAAAGTACTACTTTAAGTGGAAGTCTGATTAAATCTTATTTTTATTCTTTTTCTGAGTCCCAATTTATTATATCTGGGAGACTGCCACATCATTTAGTAACCAGGTTTAATTATTACACATACAGCACTGCAAGTATATGCAAACCAAGGCTGATAGTGAAGAAGGTAGAACTAGAACATGGTTATATCTAAAGATGAGACCAGAATTATGAAATAATTAAAGATTTCATTGTTAGAGACAAATACAACAGACAAATTATGTTATGAGATTGCAATGTAAATCGTTGGGAAAATAGTGCAGCTCAAAATTGAAAAGTCTGAGAAGCTGTCTAAAAATATCCATCTAATTTTGGCTATGCATCAACAATCTTATAATCACTAAGAACAAGATGCAAGTTTTCTCTGTACAGGTAGATCCCACAACTTTTTCTGTAGGTAAAATATATAATCTGCATTGTGAAAGCCATGTTTCAATATAGCTTTGATTTTGATGGATGGAAAGAGAGGAATTTCATTAGCATGGAGTATTTATCACCATGGTGATGTGTGAACAGCCATAAAGGTGACCTGGTTTGAAAAGAAAAATTACTAAGCAGGAGCAAAAGAATGCCAGTCTCGGAACTGTGATCCTGAGAAGTAAGCGTGGGACAAGAAGTATCCTTGAAAAGTGTGTCTAGCCTCTCTGAAGTACAGCTAGGTACCTAGAAACCAGAGGCAGCCTGAGATGCCACCAGTAAGTGCAGCAAGAACTGCAGTGACAACTAATCATCTGAAAGGGTGAAAAACAGTCTGGGGGAGAAAAAAAAAAAAAAAAAAAGGAAAACAGTTTGGAGAAACAAAATTAAAAATTGGTCTGAAAGAAGAGAAAACATTATTATCACTTGGCTGCTAGAAGCTTTCCCTGCATCCAGTAGAGCTAATGCCAGGCAGTTCTAACAGACTCACTGCTGGCCAAGGCCATCAGCAACAGTGGTAATGCCCCTGTGACAACATATTTTAAAAGGGGAAATAATTGCCATGCAGCAGCAGCAAATTAGAGGAGTGAGGATATATGAGAGAAAGAGCTCCACAGACACCAAGGTCAGTGAAGAAGGAAGGGAAGAGGTGTTCAAGGTGCTGGAGCAGAGATTCCCCTGCAGACTGTGGTGCTGACCATGGTGAGGCAGGCTGTGCCCCTGCAGCACACGGAGGTCCACAATGGAGCAGATACCCACCTGCAGTTTCTGGAGGACCCCATGCCAGGGCAGGTGGATGCTTGAAGGAGGCCGAGACCCCATGGAAAGCCCATGCTGGAGCAGCTTTGCCAGCAGGGTTAACAATGGGGGGGACCTGAGGGCCTGCACCCTGTGGAAGGGACCCATGCCAGAGCTGTTTGTGAAGAGCTGCAACCCATGGGCAGGACCCTTTCTGGAAAAGGTCATGAAGGCACCCCACACTGGAGCAGGTCAAGTGCGTGAGGAGCAATAGAGGCAATATGATGAACTGACCACAGCCCCATTCCCCATCCCCAGATTGGAGGAGGCAGAGAAATCAGGAGTGAAGTTGAGCCTATGAAGAAGAGAGGGATGGGGAGAAGTTTTTTGATACTTGGGTCTATTTCTCATTATCCTGCTGTTATTTAATTGGCAATAAGTTAAATTAACTTCCCAAGCTGATTTTTTTGTCCATCATGGTAATTGGTGAGTCATCTTTCCCTGTCCTTATCTTGACCCATGAGCCTTTCATTGTATTTTTCTCCCCCTGTCTAGTTGAGTAGCAGAATGATAGAGTGGCATGGTGTTCCACCTGGTGTCCAGCCAAGGTCAACCCACCACACCTAAACAGGTTGAATACACAAGCTCTCAGTGAGCTCTTGGACTCTCAGTGGGCACACCTGGTCAACTCAAAGTTCCTGATGTGGATCATCTTCAGAGTGAGACTTCTTTTTATTTTGTTGGTCCCCTTTTGGGCCCACTTCTGGGGTTGCTTCAGTTTATTGTCGCACCTGTGACAAGGTTAGGTACCCTTCTGGAATTGTTTTGTCCTCCCTTAGGGGTGATATGGCCTTCTCGGAGATCTGTCCCATTTGTTATATAGCAGTTATATACAAGTAATATATATGTGCTGTTATATTGTTGATAAGTTTGCAGTAACTTGTGATAGTATACACCAACTTGGTTGATGTTGTTATTGTTTTTTGTTATTGTCGCTATACTATTAATTGGCACTGTATTACTGACTGCTGATAATTTTAATATCTTGATTTGTATATATGTTTACTTTATTAATCATAGTTATACTTCTAGGGGAGAGTTTTGTGGTAGCTCATTTGCTAGTGTAGTGATTTTTGTAGTAAAATACAGAAGTTGAAAGGATAAAGTCTCCCATGCCCTTGTGTTATCATGGAAGCCTGTGAACCTAAGGTCACAATCTCTACACACCTGCAGGCTGGGTAACACTTTAGGTTTCACATCATCATATTAACTGAAAAGTATTCAGCTTTCTTACTTCCATGTGTTTTATTCCTTCCGTATTCTTATAAGCCTGTCCCTGTACACAGTAATAATCTTAGATAAATCTTACATATAAGATTTGCTTACATTGATTCAGTTGAGTCCAAATAGTGAAGAGTAGAGCATACCAGTATAACAAATTTTTATAACGGTGAAAATACATCCATATTGTGAGACTTATCTAGATAACCTTTTGGGGAAAATGATGACTCTATCAAAAATTACTCATTTTTTTTTTCCAGGTAACTCAATAAAGCTACCTTCTTTTGTTAGTGAAAAGGTCAGTATGCCAAGCACTGGATGTGTATGTCAGGTACCTGAAGACATCACCTGTCCTTAGTTCGCTGATGGACATCAGTGATTGTGCCCAGCCCCATCTCTCTTCCTATATCTAGCAGGTTTATGCTCAGCACTGTCAGTATCTCATCTCTTGGACGGGCCTATCAGGCCTGCACTGCAGCTCATCTCCAACCTGTCTCCATCCACTCTCAATAGCCAAATTCCACCCTCAGCCTGAAACTCAACAAAACTTTTGGGGACTGTGAATCAGCTTTGCCTAGTGCTGTCAAGGAGAGCTCAGCTGACCTTGGGATCCCTGTGGTGCCACACTCCTTGATTTCAAGAATGCTGCAGTACCACTCTGTGCCTGACAACATATGGAAAATACTATATTCCAAAAGGGTATCATCAGCCTGAGGATAACACTGTTTGACATTTTAGAAGCCATGGCAGAAGAAAGACTAAGTTGAGAAAAGAACAATAACTCAGGTGTATGCTTAGGATGTCTTGAATCTTGGGTGGCTGTAAATGCCTAAGAACGGGTGAATAAATCATGACTGCAAACAAGACAGGATTCAGCTATATATTTGCAGATGCATAAATTTGCTGTAAGGGAGCTGCAAGTCCAAGCTCCCTTTCTTGTTAATGAAATTCTGCAGCTTAATATGGATATGTCAATATGTATATTAATAATGTATATGTTGACTGAATGTAATCTGATTGCCTTCCAGTTGCCACTGCAAAACCATAAGGATTTTCCTTAGTCTAGTGAAGATGCTTTGGTTAACCTGTATGTCTCACATGGCACCAAACTCCAGCATTGAGACATCTGAATGAATTTCCAAATCAATATTGAGGGCTACAAAACCCAATCTGAGGAATTCACACATTGTGCATTAAGTCACCAGCTGAAGAGCTTCACAGACAATACTGATTTGATTTGTCCCGAAGCTATATACTGTCACCATAGCTACTTACTACAATTGTAAGTGTACTAGAGTATCTAATACATCTACACATATCATCATTTACTTCTTAAACCTTCATTTAACTGAAAGGATTTCGGACACTTTTCCTGGGAGGCTGAAGATCTCATAATAGGCTGCTGAATCTTTCTTATATACTTGTAAGTATCTGCAGTTGTTTATTTGGAGAGGCAGAATATTGAATTTTTTGAAACAGTAGTATGATTCAGTAGATCAGTTGCTATGTAACAGTTATTGCTTGGTACTGCTTATTATGTTGCCATAATCAGTTCTTCACATTGATACATTCATTGCCATGATGTAAGTGATGGAATCTGACTGAACTTCATTTCAAGCACATAGATTAAAAAATAAAATAAGCACATATATATACACAGGAATTATAAACTGTGTAATCTTGGTACATTCTAATAGAAAATATTTTATGCAGGTTTGAGTTTGGTTTTGTTGGGAATTTTTTATGAATTTTGCTGTTTCACTTGGTTGTGTTTAAAAAGAAAGGCAATTAATGCAATTGTTTAATGCATTGGGAAGTCCTTACTGAGAGTATATGTGAGAAAAAATTCACCCTGCTATAAACCAGCCTGCATTGATTTGTCACACATACACATATATTTAAGTACAGATTGTTAGATGAAATACTCTATAAACCTGAAAAATCTAATTTATCTCATTAATTTTGCATTTCTCAGTCCTGTCCTGCCCTGTCCTGTCTTGTCCTGTGCTCCCCTCCCCTTTCTTCTCCTCTCCTTTCTTTTCCTCTCCTCTCTCCTTTCCCTGACAAGAGCCAGAGGAAATAAAAATACAATGATAGAATATTTAGTCATGTTGGCAACTACTTTAATAATAGATAACTAAAACTAAAGGGAGGCAATGAAACATTTGAAGATACTAAAATGAATAGATTTTGAAATTATGATAGCCATGTTTCTCTGACTTTAATACGTGTTTATTCAGAAACTCAATTTTAATAATAAAAGTAACAAATCAAGTCTATAGATATAATGTAAAACTAATGCTTCACAGACATCTATTTAGATGTATTGCTACCTCAGATATTTTACAGTAAAGAAATTAATGTTTTCTTCTAAATGGATCTACAAACAATCTGGAATTGGCTAAGCCAATAAGAAAAGGTCACCTTTTCGAAGAGCATTAGGAATTATGATGGTGTCGCACTTTTACTGACTAGAACACTATTAAGAATGCATATTGTGTACATATTTTGTGTCATTGTCATGAAGGCACTGCATATTTAATGCCACATACTATGTCAAACACAGTTCTAATTCTCTAGTAATACAATTGAAACAACTGTAAACCAAGTATGATGGCTGTCATGAATCATACAGATGGCTACTGCATTTAAAGGAGATTTCTATTTATAGAGAGGAAAAGGAAAGGTTGGAAGAACTGCCTGAAAGTATGCAGCTTGAGAAAGGACATTAACTTTTTTAGTAAGTTATATCCATAACGTGAGTGAGGTTCAGAGACTTTGCCCTTAATATTTTGTATCAAATGAAATGGCTAGAGGGACTGAAAGAGATAGTTTTAAAGCAGGCAGCATCTTCCTCTCAATGAAAATGCTCAGTTAGGAAATTACAAATTGGAATTTAAATAAATTTAATCCAAGGGTTTCTAGAACCTTCTATAATACTTCCATTATTGAAGAGCTACAGCTTAGAAGCTTTCCTATGCGGATGATTTTTGTAGGATTTCATTACTAATTTCTTTTTTTTTTTTTTCTCTGAACATCCGTAATGCAAGATTCTGACAACAAGAAAATAGTCTGTCTAGTTTCAGTCTTTCCTGTCTACCTAAGTAAGCTCTAAACAGTTTGTTAGCTTAGTGTAATATCAATAGGCTTTACATGACTACTACAGATGACATCTATTGAAAAAAAATTACAATAGAAAGTGCTTCTGAATATTCTATTCTGAGTATTATATAAGGAAGTAGAGAAATTACAAGATACCTTTGTTCTTATATCCCGAAGGCCAAAATCTGTATAAAGATTTTCTCCTTGTTTGCTAAGAGTTGATGGATGTATACAAGCAAACAGGGTTATTCAGTTCAAGATTGCAATATCAAATGCTTCAGATAACTACTGGAATCACTCCAGCCTCTGAATACGTTCTGTAGTATGACTCAGCAGACAGGTTAGAAACTCATGTATAGTGATGTTCCAATTAGAGACTTCAAAAAACTTCACTCATTCCTTCTTGCAATCACAAAAAATGTCAGCAATAAAAAAAAAAGTCAGTGTGACATAATACAAATATCAAATGTCAGAAATAGTTGGAACTACAGTGAGCTCAACCTTGAGCTTTTCCATTTTTTATTTGTTGATTATATGGTTTTCTTTCTCCCTTATAATTCCCCTTTCATTTGTATTCGCATTTGTGAAGAAGATGGCCTTCCCTGTTTGTGCAATGCCTAATCAATAATCTTCCATAGCTGCAGGTTACCAGCATTTAGTAGTAGCAGCACTAACTAGCAAATTACTGTCAGTATTAGTATTTAATAGCAAAATATTACCAGTAAGAATAAACAATAATAGTAATATCATAATATCAAGGGTGCTGATAGAATCAGAATCATGCAGGCTGGAAGGGAGCTCTGAGGTCATTTTGTCCAACCTATTACTAAAAGCAGGCCAAAACTAGATCAGGTCTATCCCTTTCCAGGTGAGCTCTAAACATGCCCAGGAAACAAAATTAAGCAGTCTCTCTTGGCAACTTATTCCAGTGTTTCACTATGATGTTTACCAGAAGAATCATAATAAAGAATAACTATATATATATAAGATATCAAAGTATCAAAATAGCATTTTATTAAATGAAAGATTACACTTGAACGCTTTTTTATTTATAATAGTTTGGTCTATTAATTTGAAAATAATAAATAGATATTTTGTTGCATTATGAAATATAACACTTTCCTCTGTGGTAGAATAAAAAATAACAAAAGCAAAACCAAAAACAAACCCTGCAGGCTGGAGCATTTCAAATTAAGAAATAAAGAGTAAAAAACCTGAACAACTCATGCTTAATAACCTAAAAAAAAATGCATAAAATACTATAATGCCATTATATTTATTGTATTTCAAGTGGATTTGCAACACCTCTCATTAATGCATAATTTGAGCTGTCTTTGTAATTGTCTCCACTGAAGCTGCACAAAAGCAAAGAAGGCACAAAAAAATGGAGTCCTTCATTGATTAAAAGCAGAATATTACCCTGCAATGTCAGTTCATTAATTTTGCAGATAATGGTATGAAAAACGCAGAATTATCTCTGTTATTTTCCTATGCCTATCACTTTCCTGTTCTATAAGGCCAAGAAAAGTAAATGACTATCATAGAATCACAGAGTAGTTAGGGTTGGAAAGGACCTTAAGATCATCTAGTTCCAACACCCCTGACATGGGAATGGTCACCTCACAGTAAATAATGCCACCCAAGGCTCTGTCCAACCCAGCCTTGAACACTGCCACCGATGCAGCATTCACAACTTCCCTGTGCAATCCATTCCAGTGCCGCACCACCCTTACAGTAAAGAGCTTCCTTATATCCAATCTAAACTTCCCCTCTTTTATTTTAACCCATTACCCCTTGCCCTCTCACTACAGTCCTTAAAGAAGAATCCCTCGCCAGCATCTCCATAGGCCCCCTTCAGATACTGGAAAGCTGCTGTGAGGTGTCCACACAGTCTTCTCTTCTCCAGGCTGAACAGACCCAACTTTCTCAGCCTATCTTCATCCGGAAGGTGCTGCAGTCCCCTGATCATCCTTGTGGCCCTCCTCTGGACTTGTTCCAGCAGTTGCATGTCTTTTTTATGTTGAGGATGCCACAACTGCACACAGTACTCCAAGTGAGGTCTCACAAGAGCAGAGTAGAGGGGCAGGATCACTTCCCTTGACCTGCTGGTCATGCTCCTTTTGATGCAGCCGAGGATGCAGTTGTCTTTCTGGGCTGCAAGAGCACACTGAAGCCTGCTCATGTTCATTTTCTCATCTACCAATACCCCCAAGTCCTTCTCCGCAGGGCTGCTCTGAATCTCGTCTCTGCCCAACCTGTAGCTATGCTTGAGATTGCTCTGACCCAGATGCAGGACCTTGCACTTGGCATGGTTAAATTTCATAAGTCTGTCATCAGGCCATTTCACAAGCATGTCAAGGTCCCTCTGGATGGCATTCCTTCCCTCCAACGTACCATCCACACCACACAACTTGGTGTCATCGGCAAACTTGCTGAGGACTCACTCAATCCACTATCAATTACTGTTCAATTATTATATTTATTTATTATGTATTGTTAGAATCCCACTGTCTTTATTGTTCTAATGTAACACAAGTAAAGACATAAGACAAAAATAAGACATACTGGCACACTGTAGCATGAAATCCTATTCAGGAGTTTGCAAGGAAGCTTAGCAAATTTCTACACTTCTTTCTGTTTTCTTCTAAATTTTTGCCTATCTTGTCTGTTTATATTGAAGAGGTTACATAACAATAAACTTATCTTTCACACATATCCAACAATTCAAGAATTTTCCACAACTTCTTCTGTCATCTGCATTGCATACCTGCTCTATTTTTCTGATACCTGCATGCAAATTTAAAACATATTTGAAGTTTAAATACTATTCTTCTAATAAAATTATGTTCTTAATTTACTTAAGAATAGGATTTCAGGCCACTGTTCTTTCGTGTGTCACATAAATTCTTTTGTCATTCAGTTCACACAAAGTCACAAAACTGTTAAATAAACTTGAAGATTCAAAAATTAGCACACAGTTCCTCTGGCCCTTACGTTATTGATTTCTTCCCTCAGTAGGAATTTTATGTTCTTTTCCTTCTTAATTTCTTGAATTTATTGCAAACTACTTGGGATAGAATACCCCACCCAATATTTCTTGAAATACAAATTCCTCCTTTCAAATTATTTCAGAAATTTACCATGGAAACATCATCATTTGGTTTTATTCTGTTCAAAGAGAAATAAAGTTGCTATGCATAATAAAGACAAAAAAAAAAATCTATTTTTTTTTAGTGCTAGTTAAAACAGAAATACCACAAATCTTCTGTAAGCCATGTAACCTGTTGGGATTTTAAGTCCTTCAGATATGAAGATCTTTCTTTTTTCTTCCTTTGATACCTGTTCTTTCAGTGTGGGACAATAACAAATGATATATTTTCTATTTATTTTTCCAGTTTCTTACTAACACAAATTATAAGTCTGAATGATGTATACAAAATAATATATCCAGAGTACCTGTCAGTGTGTACTTCGAGCTCTAGCTGAGTTCCCCAGACATTGGCATCTGATTCATTCTGGGTGGTCTGAGGTATGAGAGTCTGCTACATAGGCTGTCAGATGCGAGGAAGGATGTACAGAAACCTCTGTTCAACTAGAAGAGCAATATATATATAGCTAAGCAGCACACCTTAGGGCATATCAAAGCACACTAGATGTTTACTGCTAGGCAGCACAATTCCATCCTTCAAATGGAGGAAGCTGAATTTTCTTAAGAAAATTAAATAATTTGTGCTTTATTCAGTTTTCAAACTGCTGACATGATCTCTTCAAAGACTGTAAAAAAAAAAAAAAAGCAAAGCAATACTTGTAATTTGTTTTAACAGGCTACAGCAGTGAGGATGAACAGCATATATTCTTCTTAAAGTAGTATTCATAATGATGAAATATATTTTTTTTTTATGGCTAAAAAATTGTTGGCCAAGTGTCTAAATAATTTCATACAGTTTTTTAGTAAAAATAATCTTACAACACTTCAAGGAGAAATTTCATGGAGGTGAGAGTCTAATATATATAAATAAATCTGATATGAAATACATAACAAATTAGATTATGGTTTTTTTCCTTTAAATAAATGACAGAAGAGCAAGGCGGAAAGAGATCTGTCTTCCCGTGCTTGCCAAAAAATTACTGAAAGTAAATAATGTTAATTATATTTAGCAGGTGCCTGCCACTCATTTAATATCTGGAGGACTTACACTCAAGTTTATGAAAACAAGAAGACAGTTTCAAATTTTAGGGTGGACATTGGACTGACAAGTTTGGAAACAGAACTAAGCAAGCCATTGCCATCTACAGCTTTTAGTTCCAAGAATATATTTATCTGAGATACTATGCTACTTCGTAATCTGGGTACTTCTTGGAACCCAATGGTAAATACTAATTATGGAAAGTTTTTGTCTGAAAGCTAGGTTTTGAAAGTGAAAGTTTAGTTATTTGGGAAAATAGCTATGTAGTCTGTTAAAAATGTGCTACTGACTACAGAGGTTTAAATATGAAGAGCAGTGGAATTATTGGGTCAGGAAAAATACAAAATTAAAAATTATTTAGATAAGGCGTTAAATAGTAAATTGAAAATGCCCATTAAAAATGAGAGCATTTCAATATGAATGCAAGTATTCAGCAATTAACATTAGCTTTGCAGAAAGGTAAAAACAAAAAAAACAAATCAGAGGTTTGTTACAGACAAATAACCAAAATCATATCTACAGTTAGAAGCATACTGCATTATGTCTGCAGAAATTTAGTGAAGTCTGGTTTCCCACAGCTGTGCTTCTTCTGAATAACTGATGGGGGGAGTTGCAGTTGATGGTGAGAGTTTGCAAGCTCTTGATGAAGGATTTTCCACAAATGAGGCATTTTTCATTCTTGAGGAAACCTCTAATGCTCATTAATATGTGCACTGACATTATGACCAGAAATCTAATAACTAGGCATAGCAGAACTTCATCAGCTTCTCAGTAAACTCCATGTAATTGGAGAACGTGGGGAGATATATAAAATCATTGAATAGTTAGGGTTGGAAAAGACCTTAAGGTCATCTGCTTCCATTCCCCCTGCCATGGGCAGGAACGCTTCGCATTAAACCATGCCATCCAAGGCTCTCTCCAACTTGGCCTTGAACACCACCAGCTATGCAGCATTCCCAATTTCCCTGGGCAACCCATTCCAGTACCTCAGCGACCTTACATTAAAGAATTTCTTCCTCATATCCAATCTAAACTTCCCCTGTTTAAGTTTGAACCCATCACTCCTTGTCCTCTCACTACAGTCCCTAAAGAAGAATCCCTCCCCAGCATCCCTGTAGGCCCACTTCAGATATTGGAAGGCTGCTGTGAGGTCTCAACACAGCCTTCTCTTCTCCAGGCTGAACAGACCCAACTTTCTCAGCCTATCTTCGTATGGGAGATGCTCCAGTTCCCTGATCATCCTCGTGGCCCTCCTTGGGACTTGTTCCCACAGTTGCATGTTCTTTTTATGCTGAGGACACCAGAACTGCACACAATACTCCAAGAGAGGTCTCATGAGAGCAGAGTAGAGGGGCAGGATCACCTCTCTCGACCTGCTGGTCTCGCTCCTTTTGATGCAGCCCAGGATACAGTTGTCTTTCTGGGCTGCAAGCGCACACTGCAAGCTTATGTTCATGTTTTCATTGACCAGCACCCCCAAGTCCTTCTCCGCAGGGCTGCTCTGAATCTCTTCTCTGCCCAACCTGTAGCTATGCTTGAGATTGCTCTGACACAAGTGTAGCACCTTGCACTTGGCATGGTTAAACTGCATATGATTCCTGATTTCCCATGAAATCCAGAGTTAAGGAAAAAAAGAAGTTATACCCCTGTATTTTATTTTAGCTATAAGTTTTACAGTGAAGAAACTTGAGAAAGTTCTTTAGTAAAAATAAGTGAATGATGCAATTAAGTATTTGCTTCTAACTGGAAAATTAACACTTATTCTGTAATTAAGCAATGATAACTAGAAGTGCACTTCAGCATAATTGCAAAATGAAATAAGAAATGTCATAGGATGGAAGGTTAATAGGCAAGGAGTTTGTAGGTTGGCTTTGATGTGGGGTTTTGTTGGTTTTTTTTTTGGCTTGTGTTACTTTTTTATATAAGCTACCTATGAGTCTCATTTCATGTCTAGCATAGAACACACAAAGATTAGCTCAAAATTGATAATGTCCATGAAAACAAAGAAAATGCAACCTCTCTTCTCCACTGGCTGTGCCAGTAGCTATGGGAGGCAAATAGGCAAATTACTGGCTATTCTGAAAGTTTTCCTATTGCTGAGTTGCAGTTCTAAACTGTGTTACTCAAGCTATATCAAGTCTCTAGACACAAACTTATTTGTTACGATGCTAGCTATCTCTAGTGCAGAATGTAGAAAAATCACAGAAACAGAATGATAGAATAGATCTGGTCTGAAAGGACCCTGATCATCTAGTTCCACCCACCCTGCCCAAGGCCCCCCCAAAAGTCTTTAATGACACATCTCACAGAACTCGTTATTCAGTGTCATGGTTTAAGCCCAGTTGGTAACTCAGTACCACGCAGCTGTTTGCTCACTCCCCCCCACCCCACTTCATCCCCCATCTCTCCTGGACGGATGGCAAGAATCGAAAGAATGTAACTCCCATGGGTTGAGATAAGAACAATCCAGTAACTAAGGCATGGCACAAACCACTACTGCTACAACCAATAATAATAATGATAAGGGAAATAACAAAAGAAGAGAATAAAACCAGTCATCACCTGCTGACCAATACCCAGTCTGTCTGAGCAGCAATCTAACACTTCAGGATAACCTCCCCCAGTTTATATACTGGGCATGACGTGCTGTGGCATGGAATACCTCTTTGGCCAGTTTGGGTCAGGTGTCCTGTCTCTGCTTCCTCCCAGTTTCCCCTCCTCCCTGGCAGAGTATGAGACTCAGAGAGTCCTTGGTAAGATGTTGTGGTTTAAGCCATAAATCAGCCACACAGTTTGTTCACTCACTTCCCCCTTTTTCTTCCCCCTGCTCCTGGAG
>JANRGW010009764.1:0-127081 GCA_024733675.1 Psilopsiagon aymara
GGGGAAGGGAGGAGGGAGAGAAGAGGAGAGACAAAAACTGAAAAGACTCTTTAACCCTAGGTTTACTGCAGAATTAATCTGTTATATGGAAAAGAACCATGGGTCTGGATTACTCTTACTTTTTCACATGTTCTCTATTGTTCTTGATCCTGTTAAGGAGCCCCATGGTGCATGTCACACTTTTGTGGCTCTCAGAGGAAGATTTCTGTGGCAGTGGGGCATTCCACTTTGTTAACAAGGAATCCTAAACTTTGCCCACTTTGATGTCTATTTTTCAGAGATTCTCTTTGCAGAGAGCTGTGGTTGTGTTGCAGTGTTAACCCCAGAGGGGCTGTGTTAGATCATGCCAGGGGAGGGTGGGGAGGGCAGCACTCAAACCTAGGCTCCTCTAACTCATTACTAATGATGCTACTGCATGGGAGAGGAAGGGCAGCCTTGCATTTGTCAGAAATAACAGTGAAAGATGAATCCGAGGATCCTTTCTTTGTGCACATCCATCCTCCCTCCACTAATTGCTTGGTTCTGCAATACTGCTGTGGGCTAGTGGGCTCTACACTTCAAAACTCACCCCGGGAAATTTGGTACAGAATAAAACACAGTGTTCAGGAGAACACTGCAATTGTTCACAAAGCCTGCAGGGGTTTCAGTCGAGCCTTAGAATATGGGTGGATTTTTTTTCTTAGGAGTGAATTCTTTTTTCTAGTAAATCACCAAGGAATATAGCATTGAAGAACAGGTTTCTCTAAGCATCCCATTAATTTTTTCATTTAGTTTGAGTTAAGCTAACATCTTCTGCTTTTGTGACGAGGAAAATGGAAGCTGCAATGTAAAGTGTTCAGGGCAATGCTGCTGCCTATCATGTCCTTGCAATACATCTACTTATTCATCCCTTTTGAAACTAGAAGGTAACACTTTCTCCATTGTAAAATATGTTCAATTTGTCAATCTGGAGAGAAAAGGGAAAAAAACCCTTAAAGCACAGTTGATACTTTTTCTTGTATGTTCAGCACCAGCCCATAAACTACACTCACCTGCAGAACTACCATTAACTTGTATCATATGAAGACCAAGAAATTCTCTTGTTGCACAGAGAGTTGCCTATTACAGGTTATATATATAATTTAAATGCAAAGATTAAGAAATAGCCAGGGAATTTGTTCTGAAAAATATGAATGTTAGACCAGGTTGTGTCATCTTAGTACAGAACACAAAGTACCAAGTTTTTCTGCATCTTCAGACGGCTCTTGGATGGGTATTCTGTTAAAAGCCTATAACCATTGACCAAAATAACCATTATGCTGAAATTAGGAGTCTCAAAATATCTCACACCACAGATCTTCATTATATGGCACACTTAACCTGACTTAATGTATTATATAGTACCCATTAATGGAATATATTAACTTCAGCTGTTCGCCTTTCTACATTAATAATGCAGTCATAAATTTAAGCCAGACGTTTTTTCTCTACATTGTTTAAGAAAGATATCTCAAAAAATACAGGAAACTCCTTTTGTGCATCCATTGAATAAGAAATATTTTATTTTATAATGTTTTGTGTTAATCAAAGAGCTTGAGAACGAAATATTTGAGTTTTGGAACAACTGACATGAAGACAAGCAAACCAAACAAACAGCAGTGTGCTGGTCAAGGTTAAGATTCTTTCATCATAATGAAAGATATGTTCCTCTGAGCTTGCCATGGGCGATGTGTTTGTTCATTACATGGGGAGTGTAAGAAGCCTGGTATGGTTTCACTTGTTGGCTTTTAATTGCTTGTGCTTTTGAAAATGAGATGATGGGTAATTAAAATACAATCGCTACCTAGCAATCTTTATTAGCCTTTGGCTTGATGGCCCTTTTGTGTGACTTGGGAAGCTTTTAATATGGTGGCCTGAGCAAATTCTTTGTAGTTAAGACAAGAACTATTTGGCATGCATTCTCAAATGCTTGTTTGGTTGCATTGTCTAAACGGGTTTGTTTTTCGTGAAAGGAGACAAAAAAAGGCAATCTGAATGAGTCACAATCGTGTGCTTGTAAATATCCAGTTTTGACATCAGGTATCTTCCCAAAATCAGCTTACGTGGTGAAAAAAAAAAGACCCAACCTCAAAATCACCAGCCACCCTGTTGAATAATTTTCAACAAAAAGAAACCACAATTAGCTCATGCACTTTCCACGAGCAGAGAGACTGAATTTGTCATCTAAGTCATTTATTGTAAATTACTCACTCAGTCTTATTACAGGCACCAGCAAGGCAGGAACTTTTCCTTAGAAATCAGTAACCAAATATAGGAACTGGAGAAAAATACATTTGCTTGGTACCTCAGAAATACCACTGTTCATTTTAATATGAGTGAGAAAGCAGTATTATCTGAGAACCAGGCAGTAAGTCTGCTGCCTTCAGGTTGTTTCTAACTGAAGCATCCTTGTTTATACATATTTTTTACTTACACTGAAATTACTATGCTCCAGTTTTTCTCCTCTGCATATCCATCCTGAAGTGGTGACGCATGTTTTGGTGTCTCAGCATGCTGTGTGCATTTGACATTGCACTGTGCCTGTGATATATTTGCCATTCCCAAGCTGTGGTTGTGTCTTGCCCATTTCCAAAGGGAGTTCTTTATGGGTGGACCTGCCCTACAGTCCGCTTTCACAGCTCCCAACAGAGCTTTGGTCTTGTTTTGGTTCTCCAAGCACTGCTATAAAATAAATCCTAATCAAGGAGTAATAGGAGTGGTGAAGTTGCAGCTAATAGACCATCAACCATTAGAGGTACACAGCTGGCACTAATACATCATCTCTGCCGGTGCTGGATGCATTTGCATATCCATATTAACAAGCTCCTGAAGCAATGATTGCTAGATAAGCTCTTGGCTCTGCTTGTTGGGCCCATCCCAGTGGGCTGTGGACTCCCCACAGTTGCCCAGGGTCAGTGCCTGTGGGCTGTTGAACAAACCTAGTAGATGAATCTCTCAGGGACACTGTTTAGCGGTGGATTTGGCAGTCCTGGGGTAGAGGTTGAATTTGGTGATCTTAAAGGTCTTTTCCAGCCTAGTTGATTGTATGATTCTATAAATGTGGTAAAGAAAATGCGGGACTGAGACTCTTTTCTTGTCCAAACCAAACTGAGATTGAAGACTCGAAGTCCTTCCATGTCTGTGCATTTAAATTGGGTTTCTCTTCATTCCCACTCATCACAGGAATGGAATAGCACCAAGCAGGCCAGGTTTCTCACAGTGTGGGTGCCTCACATACCTGTCCTGTTCCTCCAGCTTCACCCCTACTCCCCTTCACTCTGACCTGGAAACAGTGAGCAAAGGAGGAGGAGGAGGACTGCTCTGGCAGGGAGAGCTACCTGCCCCATTCTCCAAGAACAGTCCTTGGGGAGGGAACCTGCAGGAGCTCACGGGGACATTTAGCTGCCGAGGGCTGCTCCCTGATGGAGCAAACTGTTTGAGACTGGAGCTGAGGGAGTTGCTGTCAGTTAGCTGTGCGGTGAGCTGCAGAGAGCCACCTGTCAAAGCCGTGTCTTCAGAGAGAGCATGGGCTTCCTTTTCTCTCCCTTCCTCACCCCTTTGAATAGTATTGGGATGGAAGGAGGCAGGGAATAGATGAGGATGTCATCGCAGCAGCCCCAGCACTCCTTCCCAGGAGGGTAATGGATGGTGTCAGTTGTGCTGGGAGTCTTGAGGCCCTTGTGGAAGGGATTCAGGCATCCAGAGGCAGCTTAACCATAGCACATATCCCCATGTCACACCCCCTTGCACTGACACTGGGCTGGGGATGCCCTTGGAGGTTCTGCTCTGCTCCTTGTGCCACATTTAGCACATGGCAAGTATCTGAAGAACAACCCTGGGATATGAGTCAATGCCGAATTCCTCGCAGCAAGTGGGGAAGCTGAGGACTCACCCTGTGCCATGCCCATGGGTTCAGAAGTGGCCTCTCACCCCTTCCATGTGGCTCGAGGCATGCCCAGTGCAAAGCAGATAGGGTGCATAGGGTCTTGGGAGTCTGCTGATTTTTTGTGCAGAAACACAAAAGGAGGAAAGAAACACAGCAACAAATCCCCCTCTTCTTCTGTTTCCAGCTCTGTGTAGTCCACTAACATCTGTAGATGAATGGGATGGCTGGAATCAGGAACTGCTTCTGGTGCCCTGGCACTTTCTAGCAGGTCTACCCTCTACTGCAGCCCTTATTTATTTATTGGCCTCACCAGATACAACCTTTCCAACAGCATAGGAAAGAGACTTGAAAAATAATTGGACCAAGTGGGAAATGCAGCTGTTGCCTTCCTAAGTCTGCCTAGGTCTCGTGGGAGTAGGGAGCAAGCACAAATCCCAGCCAGCAGATCCAGAGCTGTGGCCAGCAGCAGTCCAGGGACCCCCAGCCTGTGTTGGCTACAGCACTCCCACTTGCACCCAGGGCACTTGGGAAATGGCTGCCACTGTGCAACAGCAGCTCCCTGACCTCAATTTTCTCAGTGGAGAAAAGAGCAGGTCAAGTGGAAAGTGCTTAAGGAGGAAATTTGTTTCGTTACAGACAGGGAGTCAGGAAGATAGGCGGCTATCGTGTCTGCTGGAATAAACCAAATTAATTTTGTACTGCGCAGTGAATTGAGGAGCTGGAGGGCAAGGTGGAGAAGAAAGCGTGGAAGATAATAGACTTTGATGTTTTACTTGAACTCAACAAAACACCTGGCAAGAAGAAGGGATGCACTACAACCGCAGCTCAAAATGCTCCTAACCCAGGCAACTGCTTCCCTTTTGTTTTCTTTCTTTACAATCTAATCCCAAGCATTAACCAGAGTGGCTTATATTTCCAGTGTAATAAAAGGTGCATTGTAAAGGGGAGATGGAGACAAGAGACTTTAATAACCTCTTTTGCTTCCCCCAGGGGGCTTGTGGCATCCAGCTCTTGCAAGCAAAAACCCTTAAGCGATACCCTGGTGTGGAGGGGAGGGCTGGAGGGAAGAGGCAGCAGGTCCTGGGAGGAAGTGGCCCTCCAAAAGCAAGAACAGTGCTAGGGCTTTCTGAGCAGACTCCTTCCAAACCACTGTGTGCTCCTGCCACTGTGACGGGGGCAGGAAGGACTCTGAATCCTGAACACTGCTATCCTGTTAAAAATGTTGCTGCCAACATCTCTACTGCTTCATTTTTTTTTCCTCTCCATCATCTGTGAAGTCCTCTCTGCATTAAATCCCTTGAACCAGGTTCATCCTGGATTGTTTATTTTGGTTTATAGATACCTGCCAAACCTCTGCTTGCTCCTTTCCCCATTTTTGGGGCACAAACAGGCGCAAACTATTCCAATTTTTCTCTCAAAAGCACACAGACTTTAAAGTCAGGCTGGAATAAAATAGTGCTCTCCTAATGCAAGTTTCTAAAAATACGTTTTGTGGTTGATAATTGAATGTAAGAGTAAAAGAAACTTTTAAGCAGAAGAAAGAGCTGCCTATTTCTGGCAAATCCCATCTCATCCAAATCCTAGCAAAATGTCATCAATACTGCCTGGCTGGAAATTTTGGGTGAACTGGTAGTCTCTGCTGAAAGACCATCTAGCTGGGTAGTTTTTTGGCTTTATCTAAAAGTATCTCTGTACCATTTAGTTCACCAGCATCTCTCCTGTTCTGCCTATGGCTGGGTCCCAGGAACCCTCTGTGCCTCTTCTTGTATCTGAACGAGGGGGTTATTGCCTCCTTGACATTGATTTCTCCCTTACATCGTGTAGGAGCCTCAGACAAAGAGCTGCTGGGGCAGGATATTAGCTAAGGATGCTTTACATTGTTTCACCAGAAAACCCCCCAAACTTTCTGCTTTATTTGTGTCTCTGTGTGTGGCGTTTTATTGGAAGCTCAGCATGGACCTGGTTAATAACAGATTTCAAGAGGAAATGTTGCCTGGTTTTGCTCACTGAACCTAAAGCATTCTGGGACATTCATACAAATTTGTGGCTATATAATAAGGGCTTTCAGGACACCTTTCCATCATTATTTACAGATCTGCAAATCAATGATGTGTGTTATTCTGAGAAAACTCATTTATTAACCTCAAACTAGTTTTGCCCAATTTATCACCTTATTCCAATGCATGGATATATCTGTTCTGTTGAAAATGGGAAGGCTGAGCTCATTAGCTTTAGCTTTCCTTCAGCAGTAGTGTTTTTGCAGCCTACCTATAAAATGCAGTTGCACAAAATGGTGTGGATTAGGTAATGCTGTGAATTCACATTTTTCTGAGAAAAATAGTTTTTTGGCTTTGGTTTTTTTTTTTTTTAATTTCCCCTAAGTTTGAAAGTGATGAAATGCCAAATATACTTCATAAGAAGCTGGTCACTGCTTCCTGGAGTGAGCGAGGTTTGGTGTCACAAGGAGCTCTACAGAGGTCAGTGGGAGGAAAGGGTGAGTGTTTCCTTCATGAACCACAAAATCCCTTTGCACAGCTGTAGCCTTTTATACTTGCAAGGTGGATGTGGGAGTTTTAAGGACAGGACCTGCCTTGCTGACTTTCTGGCCAAAGAATGCCTTTTTCTCCTTCTCCTGTAGTCTGTAGTTCTTGTGGTCTGGAGACAATGAGGGAAATTTCTTTAAAGCATGCCAGTAATAAGGAAGCAAAGTCTCCCTGGAAGGCAGTGGCACTTATTCTCCTAAGTATTTTGAATATGGATGTGTTGAGATCAAGCAGGCCAGAGCAACCTGTGAAAGATGAACCTGTTTTGAATTCTGCCTTGCCCTCGCACAAGCTGAAGTCCATTCCCCTGTTCTGTTTGCCTTCAGTAATGATTTTGGAAGTGGCCGTAGCTCTTCATTCTGCAACACAAATCCTCAGCAGGAGTTTGTCCAGCTGAACCTTAAAGCTGACTGCCTTGCTTTATGGAGATCTCTCACATTTTTCATTACCTTTGCATCAGACCTCATTGGTCCCACTCCTCTGCCAGAATATGAAGTGCCATGAAAAATCTGATCTCTTTGAAGATGACAGTGAGTTATGGCAAATAAATATGTCACTTCAACACAGTTTCAGCTATTCACATTGTTCCAGTGCACTGTACAAAGTTATTGTCCAAATAAGTAACTACCCGTCTGACCTCCATTATTATCCTTGAGATTTTTGGAATAAAAGTAAATTAGTCTTTCCCTGGGGACTCTCTTTCGTTTCATACAAAGGTTTTTTAGACCTTAGTTTAGCTTGGTGCACATATCCGCTTCAATTCAGTTCTGTGGATTCGAAAAACTCCAGGACATTCCTAGAGCATATCTCATAAGGCCACTAGGACATTAAGATAACATGGCTGGATGTTAAAAGCAAAGGCAGACTCCCAGGCCTTTGCCACTGGACTACATTTTCTTGGCCAGCAGCTTTCTTATGAACTGCCGTAGCATCAGGAGTTCACCCATACTTTTTGTCTACCCATTTTATGACCAGTTTTTATCCTGTGTATTTTTCTCCTGTGCAATCCTCCAAGGACTCCCAATCTGTTCTCCTGTTATGACTGTGTAGTACTGTACTTGTAAACACATGCCTGTGGCCTTTCCCAGACAGCAACACTTGGGCACAGAGGTACTGGTGCTACAAACAGAAATGGGTGCCTGCTTGGGGATGCAGAGCTGAACATCTGTACACAGGGCCAGTTAATGAAAAAGGAAACGTATCTCTCACTCTGGAAAGAAATGGCTTGGAAAATCTTCTCTGCAGATGTGTCCTTTATTTCCGAGGTTTTATCCACGGTGGAGCCAACACAATAATAGCCTCCTGCTAATCACGTGGGGCTTAGGGGTGATTTGTTGAAGGAGGCTGGAGGCTTAGTAATTATTTAATTAATAAGGAAGAGGAGATTCAGTGTTGTCAGTTCATACTTCGAGCTGGGAACCCTGAGCAGAAAAAGAAATCATCTGAACTAAATATGAAGCAGATTTGAGCTACTCAAAGCTGATCAATCTACTGAAGTTTGATTTTGTGCTCCCTGCATGTATGAACAAAAATAGAATTGGGGGATTATAATTGAATGACTTTTGTTTTTTTGTTGATGCTTGATAGATCAGCAATAACTCAGGCACATGCTACAGAGACGTGCCACCATTAGCCTCATTGCAACAGCAATGGATAATACTCTGAAAATGCAGAGTCTGGTGTGGGTATTTCATACTTGGTTAATGATGCATTTCCCTGTATCTGGGCATCTGACACAAGCGCATTGTAACGAGACCTCTCATCTCACTGATGTTGCCTCTGTAAAGCTGCTGTTTTAGGCTGGTTAGCTTTTTTCGAGCAGACAGACTCACAAAAGCACTCAGGCTTGCACTCGTGGTGCTCTGGCTCGCTGCACCCTGAGTTCACTACCTTGTACTGGGTGTGAATCTCAGTGCTGGCACTGGGACTAATGTTCCTGGTATGGGAAATGGCGTGCCAGGTGCTTAGGGCAGCAGTTGGGATGATCAACATTGTGACTCCAGAGAAAACCAGAAACTCCCTGAAATGTACTCTCACATGTAAACCAGCAGTTCTGGGACCTGGGATTCAGAGATCAAATAACCTCTGGCTCCTGTGGGTAAGGGCATGCAATTTGTGGCCAGTCCTTATTGCTTCCTGATCCTGAACCTGTTTTGGGATGCACCTTCCTAACCTGTGGATTCCACAAGCTTTCCTCCAACCGAACCTTAATACTCCCATGCAAATCAAACATGTTTGCAGAAGAATCATGGAACGGTTTGAGTTGGAAGGGACTTTTAAGAACATCTAGTTCCAACCAAAAGGACTGATCTCCCTCTTACTTCCCATGAAAGTGCAATCATCCACTAGTGTGTGGGTCGATGCCTCTCATAGTGCTATTGCATAGAAATGTGGTTCTATTGATTCTCTGTGCTCTACTTTCTGTTACAACCCCCAAAACAACTCCTTTTTGTCAGGCTCCTGTGAGCTGTTCTCATGAGCCAAGAGAGTGGGCATCGTTATGGGAAATCTTGCTGCCTTTCCTTCACTGAAAGAGATTCTGCACTTTTGTCATTCAAACAAGGTGTTTAAGCCATGCTGGTTTCTTGGTACCTTGTTTATCAGCAAAATCTAAGAATTCTCTTCTAAAAAATAATTTACCTTCTTTGCCAGTGTCCTTCACAAATAAACACGAGAGCAAATGAAGGCAGTAGCCAGAAATGTGTCTGGGAACATATTGAAATTTGCTGGGACAAATACAAGCATGATGCTTGTGCTAGTAATTAGCATAATTTTCCTTAAATCTTCTGCACAGAAATGATTATTAAGAAATGTGTCTTCTCCAGACTGTTCTTCTTATCCAAAAAGGAAATGCAGAGCATTATAATATTTATGGATCCTGTGGAGCTCCTGACTGCTGGGTTAGGACAAGGATATTTTCTTATTCATATGTTTTGTGAAAGTGCAGTGCAGGAATTTGGACTTTCTGCCAGTGCTCTGAAATGGCCTGGAGAGAAGGAAGAGGAGATTTTTCAGAAACAGTAATTATTGGTTTAAGTAGGATGCTGCCAATGGCAGAAAGGTAAACCCAGCCTAAGTGTTTTTCTAAGGCTGCATTATTTACTCAGTATAGTGCCTGATGCTTTACAAAAGCCGTACTCCTGGGGACAGCTCTTCAGAGAGGGAAGAAGCTCTTGCCTATGCCTCAGCTAGGCATCTTCGTTCACTGCAAATCTGGCCTGTATCCCTTTGTTCCATTCACTCGCTTTGAGAAAGCCATTGCTGCCAGCTTGGAGATTAGTGCTGGATAAAAGAAGTCTCTTTTTTGGCCTTTGTTCCCTCTCCCACTCCATGTCTGTCTCATCTAGTTAGGTTGCAAATTCACTGGAGCCAGCATACACCATGGGGCTCCATGTTATTTGCTGCCTCCCTGCATACTGCAACATGAGTATAAATAATGTAGCCTGTTAGTTTTATTATTCATCTACCAAATAACCTGGTTGCGGGAGGGCATTCAGAGTATCAAAGCTCAGGTGCTGGGTGCATGTAGTGGCTATAAAGTCAGATGTTTAGTAGAAGTCTCAGCACAGACATTGCCAGTGTAAACAATGAAATCTTCTAGGTGTTGTAGGTGACATTTGTTTACACCCTGCTTTTCTTAAACCTTGACTGAGGGGAAAGAAAAGCTGCTTGTATAGAGCTGGGAGGATTTAGGAGGTGCTACTGGTGCCTTGGGGAGCTCCCTGTTAGTGTGGGAAAGGGAAGACCAGTTGACATGTCATGGGATGCGGGAGCAGCCATTGCACGTGAGCTCCTTTACAGCTCCTCATTCTCACACTGTATTTTATCCCAGCTCAGCTGTTATCACAGGGAACTGAGCTGGAACTGCTGTCTTTGTTCTCGGAGGTTGGTGAGTGACGTACCACAGTCATTCCTGATCCATGTCGATGTTTTTCTGTAACATAGAAATAAAGGACTGTGTTGCACCAAGGCAGATTCTGTTGCCTAACTGGCCACCTTGCTTGTGACTGGCAAAAAGACAGAAGTTTTCTTCCCTGCAGATAGGTAGTACATTAATGGAAAGATAAGATGGCCAGGCAGGCAGGCATGCGTATGATTTGCAGCTCTAGTTTGAAACCCCTACAGAGTGTAGTCCAGGCTTTATAAACTAAAAGCTAATAAGAATCATAACAATTTTGCTTTCTTGCTATAGCCTGCAGCAAGCCAGACGCAACATGGGAATTGAAGAATAAAGGCCATCAACTTCCCATGGTTCCCCTCCTCCTACCTTTCTCCTCTTGCTCCAAATTGTTTTGAAAACACTGCTTCTCCCATGCCTATTTCATTTCTGCAATGAAGTCATCAAACAAGATGACAGGGACTTTTGGTGACTGAAATCAATCAGCAAGTTTCTCTTTTGCTTTTTCTACTCAGGCAGGAAACAGAAGAATATATTTTAAAGGGAATCCAAGGGAAGGGAATGGGGCAACGCGTGGATTAGAGCCAGCATGGGGAGGTGTAGGTAAACAGATAGAGCTTCTGGACTACATCCAGCCCATCAAAAATAGATAAGCCCCTGGCATGTGTTTGTTCTGATGCGGGAAGTTTGAGCAAGTCGCGATGGTTTTCTGCTGTCCGCTGGAAAATAAGAGACATTCTCAATATATCCTGTCCCCTGCCACGGTAGTTTTGCTTGAAAGGGAATTGTGGTTTCTCCAGAAGGCTCCCCCCACCTCCTCAGATGAATAGTCCACTTTCAGTACTAAAAATCACGTTCAAATCCTGCCAGGCTAGAACTCTCCTACTCACATCAGTGATTAAAGACCTCGTCTACTGTTCTGTGATGCAGATGAACTGGCGCCTATGTAGTGCCTGGCTGGAGACCAGCTCCATCTTATGTGCCCAAGTGGATGAGGGTTTGTAATCTGGGGGCGCTTTTCTCTAGCTTCTTCAGGGGGAGTCTGAATAATAGGCTTAGAGCACATATGTAATTTATGGAGGTGGCAGAAGGTAATGGAAAGAACTCATCCAGTGGGATCACCCTGCTGCAATTTCTTTTGGGTTTAGGGAGAATAAAACTAATCATAGGGGTTGTCTGAGCTCAGGCTGAGGTGACTTTAGAAGTAGATTAGCACTTCAGATTTACCAGGATACACAACTGGCAACAGAGCGATAGCCAGGTAGTCACATTTTCAACACACAGAGGTAGGAAGAGCCATTGTCATTCTTTATGATGATTTTTATGCTGGCTTCTTCACTATTCCTCTCTGCTGTTCAGCAGGGACAGGCCATGCATGGGAAGTGTCGTCTCTAACTGCAGCCCTTAACTCCAAAGGCAATCTGAATGCAGTCAGAGAGCAGTAATTTGCTTATACCGTATATAAAGAAAGTGCTGACCCAGTAGCACAAAAAAGCCCACTAACAAACCAGCAGCTTTTACCAGAAAAGCATTTGGTTTCAGCAAAAAGATTTGGAGGTTTGAATGAAAAGTTTACAGTTTGCCCTAAACTTCATCCTTTTACAGTGTTCACTTTGTTGAGACCCTCTGTTCTTGTTTTCTTCCAAATAGAGCAAACAAACAAAAGGCAAAAATGACGACACTGACCGAGGTCCATCAGTACAATTCTCACTGGTAACTTGTTTTAGGGAAAACTTATCTCAGCTTCACTGATGCTAATGAGCATCAGTCAGGTTGGTAACTAAACCAGCTTTTCTTGTGAGTCTTTAAAGGCTTCTAAAATACAAGTGTTTATTAGGGAGTCTTCTGCAAGGTTTTATTTCTTGCCTGTAACGATGCACACTTACAGCCAAAACATTATCTCAAGTAGAAGCAAATGCTGACTGTTTATTGTTATTGATAATATATGCCCACATAGTTGGCCCAAGCCAGAGTATTCTCAGTATGTTTTTGCTGGGATGCAAAGGGTAGGGAATTTGGGTAGGGAATGCAAAGGGCAGTCATGGCATGCCCTGCTTAATCAGGAGCCTGGATGGTCCTGCAAGCCTTCTTGAGCAATGCAGGGTGCTTCAGGATGGGTCATGCCAAGTAGCAGGGGGTTTGCTAGCAGTCAGGATCCTCTGGAAGGTATTGTGGAGAAGACACAAAGGGACAGGAATTACTGGGGGGGGGGGGGGAGGGGGGGGATGTGGGTGTGTATTTCTGAAGATGGAGACTTGAAGGACTTGGAGGCACCACAAGCTGATTTCCAGGGCAAGAAGGCTGCTATGGATGTCAGGTGAGGTACGTTTGTCTTTTCTCCTGGAGCCTAGCCATCATGCAGTCACAGTTTTTCTGTTTTGTGCCTAGTCTTTGGGTGACTTGAGCACAGAGCGAAAGACAGTGCTATCCTGCTTGTTCCCTGGGGAGGCTGAGACAGCCCTGCCAAGGCCATGAGTTTCCCTGTGCGTTACAAACACGTTTTGCTCCAGTTTGGGTGGGACGTTCTTCCTGTGCATAAACTAGAAGTCATGAGAACAGATTGGGGTGTTCAGCCCCCCAACAGCGCAGAGCAGCACCAGTGCAGGAGTAAATTGTGGTCGGTGTTGTTGCCAGAGACACAAGGAGCACTGTGCTGTCTCTGCTTGGTACCTAAGAGCAGATGCCAGCTACAACAGACAGCATTAGGACGTGCTGATACCTTTTATGTGCAGCAGCGCCAGTACAGAGCACAAGTCTGGTGTTAATATGGAAATATGGATAAGAGCTTATGCTGTGACAATGATTTACTGCTTTGGTAACTGCACTTGATAACACAAATTTATCTTGGTCTCTCCACTTCAATTATGTTTTTTCTAATATGTGTTTTGAAATACAGATTCTCTTGGTCACATGAATTTATAGAAACCACTGTGTGACTCGGAGAATTCACATCGATACAAGAACATATCTTTGCATTATGCTCTGTTGTCTTCCCATGTATATCATACCTTGCCAAGTAACACAGTTTTTCATATATGCACATTTAGATAAAAAGAGTAAAAAGAGCAGGCAGGCTCAGGCAGCATCCATGTGATATGGATCATCATCACTCCTAAATTACATGCTGGAGTTTGACAGCAGCAGCTGGATGTCTTCTCAGAGTTTGTAATCTGGGTGGGGGGTATTTGCTTGTGGCACAACAGGGCTGAGCTCAAGAGGGGTAGTCCCCAGGTGCTGAACCGCTTGCAGCACCTCTGTGGTAGAGATTCTGCAACCACAGGGCTCTGCTTCCCTCCTTGCCATGGGGCCAGGCAGCTTGCAGACCCCCAGAGAGCAAGACTAATGCCTCCTCCTCCTGGTACAGCTCAAAAGAGATTCAGCAAGGGAGCATGCGTCCATGTAAAATATATATTCTGCAAGGGCTTCTCTCGCTGTGTCTTAATTGCTGCTCCTGGAAGAAAGCACCAACAAAGTTGTTCCCTTACAGCAAAGGTAGTGGCAGAAATTTGAACATCAGGACTCTGCCTTACCTAAATAGGGAGCAAAACCCCTGGTGGGCTATTCATGCTTTTCTAATGATGTAATGAAGAAGCCAGGCTAGTACCAAGCAGTGTTATAAGTAGCAGTTAATCTCTAATGAATATGTTAGGCAAGAAACTACACCAGGCAGCTGCAGCAACCAGAAATATGTTCCTGCCACACAGCAGTAACTGAGGTCACTTTTCAGTTTACTTGAAAACACAGCTTGTGGTGGTGGTTTGAATGCTGGACACGAGAAAGCACATCTGACCTTTCAGAGGGAGCAAAATGCCATTTGGTCCATAAATAAAAAAGTGTGGAATTTTCCTAGGACAAGTCATTAGTCCACCTGCTCATGCTCACCAGCTGATTGCTGCAATTATTCTTAGACATTCTCCAAATTTCCACAGAGGGAAATGGGTCCATTATATTTTTGAGGCTGATGTGCTCTCAGTCCTTCTACTGCTGCTCTTCTCTGGCTACGGAGTGGAGCAGCTCTCTCTAAAGCTCGAAGTACTGCAGATATATGGGAGATGTCAGGAGCTGGCTTGTCTGGAAAAAGATATCCTGCTGCAGCTTCCGCTGAGGGGTGGACAGATGTCTTTTAACAGATGAAATGCAGACCTTTTCTTCTCTAAGCCTAAATGGCAGTCTTCCTCAGTCAAGAGTGAGTCTCTGGATCCCACAGATTTGACCTGATGTCATGGCTCAGCACTGTTAAATACAGATATTGCTGGTTTTCTATTAGTCTCATGATTTTCTTCTTGGAGCTGTGCTGTCCCTTGGATCTGGACACAAGATGCTTGGGGACTCAGCATCACGTTTTACGTGTGCTAGCAGTAAGAACAGGGAATCTCTTGGACAACTTTCATCAGTCACATTGTACAGGCCATCCTAAGATGAGAAGTATCTTCTGGAGTCTTGTTCAAGGAAGAGTAACACAGACAATGTGACCCAAATTCACCCAATCTTTCTTGCACGTGTCCTCTTTGGGTTTGAAGCTGTTTTCTTTCCCTGAAGAGAATATGACTGTACTACCACAGTAGCACATCCTTACTGTAAGATCAAGCTATACACAACACTTCAAAATCCAGAACAGTTCATTGTATCTGCTCCTATAGTCAGAAGGTGGAGAGGTAGGCACCAAAGAGCTGGGTTCTCCTGCAGTCATGAAGCTTCATGTGATTGGATCTTCTCTCAGTGGCCTGCCTTCAAAGGGCTATCAGAACTATCAGCATTTAGAGAAACCTTGATTTATGAAAGGGCTTGATTTTTATTTTTTTTTGGTTGGTTGGTTTTTTGTTTGTTTTCATTTTAAGTTTCTCAACAAACACGGCTAAGGAAGAACCACCTATTTCTACAAAGGCCTGATAGCTCACTGCAATGGCAGGTATTCTCAAAGATATTGCAGATTAAAAAGGCACTGCTCCCCAGGCAATACGAGATTATGTTCAGAAGAGTTTTTGATGGCCGTTAGTAAAGAACATAGTATAGTCATTTCCATTTCTGTAAAACTGTGAGTAAATGGGCTGTCCCTCTGGAGGAGAGGGAAAGCAGAGATCTACAAAAAGCTGTTTCAGTTGGTTTGCCCCCACCCCAGGAAAAATGGCCTAACCAGATATCATTATTGAAAAATACTCTGTTCCTGCCTGAAAACTGTGCCTTTCTTTATCTCTACGCTTATCTTCCATATCTCTAATAGTTACCTATATAGGAAAAGTCCCTTTAAGTGCATGGGAATGTTTGGACCGATAGCTACATGAAATGAAGACATCATCATTATTATTACTACTGCTGGTAGATACATCAGCCATATATAAGTCATTCTGTGAAAGAATAACTCTCCAAGTGTAAGTCAAGAGTCAAAGAAGATGTAAATTCTCAGTGTTTGGTGGTGTTGCTAAGACGTGTTGCACTGCTCAGTGAGTCAAGGTTACCCTCAGCTGAGCAGTGTCAATAAAGTATTCACAAATGGTTGCCAATTCCAACTCAGGATTCAATCCAACCATGTCCGTGCAAATATTTTTTATTTGCACAAATGTACAGAGAGGAACTCTTGTTCTTGTAGGCATATGGAGTCTGGAAAGCTTTTCTGTGCTTCTGAGTGCCTTAGCATGCAGACAGACCCAGATGCTTGTTCTCTCATGTGGGAGTGCAGTGAATGGATGGTCTGTAAGTTGGTGCTGGGTTAGGAAAGGTCCTGGGATTGTAATTCCTACTTAGGGATTGTTGCTTTGGTTTATGCTATGGTTATTTTGTAAAATACTCATTAGCCAGTTTAGAAACAGTCTGAATTTTTTCTTGTGAGTACTCCTAACAGCTAAGCAAGGGAGCCACACTCTCCTGATATAGGAACTCTTCCTTCTCTCTCCTCTTAAGTATCTTGGTGTTTTCACTGTATGCTTGCATAGTGTAAGCCAGAAGACTGAGCCATGATCCCTATCTCCTCTGGCAGCTTCCTCCCAAAAGCAGAGGAGTTTGGCCATCCTCAGCAGAAACAGAATTTCTCAGGCTCAGCCTGAGGAAGGCACTAAATCCGCATCTACCCTTTCTCCATGAAGAAGAGAGAGATGTGAATTGTGGGTGCTCTTCCTCTTCACTATGGTTTGCATAGAGAATTGCTTCTAGAGAGGTGAAGAGATGCAGGCAGTATAGGCAGGAGGTGGCCACAAAGCTGACCAGCCTCAAAGTGCTTTTGGACATGTCTGGGGATGCTTGTGGTCCCTGAAGTTCACTGGAGTTTCTTGGAGGGTTTTTGTATGGCTGTGGGTAGGGGAGGAAAGAAGAAAGAGTTCTTAATGGCTCAAGGTCAGTTTAATAGAAATATGAGCCTCAGAGCTCTGTGTGAAAATGGCCCTTTGGCTACCAGAGTTGCTGGGGAGATTTGGAAGAAAACCGCCCTGTGTGGTACAGGTCTTACATTAGAGAGAAAGGGTTTGTAGTGCTCATCCATCACACGTGGGTGTTGTACCAGATATGTGTTAAAGATTGTGCAGCAACTAGGTATGTCTGCAATGGGAATTGTGTAGGTACCACAGATAGAGCAATTTGAATGTGAATCCTACACACCAAACAATAAATCTAGTTTATGTTCTTTCCTTCCCCCTCCTCGGTCAGGGAAAAGTTCTGGAATCAGTGCAACAAAATATGACAGTCTTTATGGAGAGAGAAAGACTGGAAAAGGTTTCTGGTGAGATTTGGGGGTAAACTGCAGCCTTATATTTTTAAAAACAAAGAAAGAACTTTAGACAACTTTAAACAGAGGTTAAAGTTTCTAGAGGTAATCATATTTTAAGGTTAGGATCCTCATAGTTACAGCGCCTCATTTTAGACAGCTTTTCAAGGCAGAGGATGGGAGACATGACTTCATTAGCAACAGGTACAATGTTGACAGGTTCTATTTTTATGTGTTCATTTGTCCTTTACTTCATCTTTACTTCTATCCCATAATAGCACTATGGAAGGTAAAGGAGAGATGTGTTTATTTGTGCCTGTCTGAATTCTGTCCTCCAGGAATGGGAACAAGGCTCCATTTATCCTTCAGTGCAGTGATGGTAAAATAGAATTACTGGTTAATATATCAAGTTAAATTATTTTCCTTTAACGCTTGAGGAGAAGAACTGTGCCCACTGTCAACCTGACATGGAAACCCTGGTGTGAGCAGTCTGTGTGCAGTCATCAAAGTCTATGTTAACTTCATAAACGTCACAAAACTTGTTTTAATATCTCCTTCATGGTTTTCTGTTGGATATCAGCGCCCTCTGCTTAAGTCCATACTTCAACAGACCAGACTTTCTCTCTGTACAAATGAGTTTTCAGAATATGGGATTGAATAGAGCTATGTGATGTAGCTATGAGCAATGGTAAGTTCCTGTAATAGTGACTTGGTACCTGAAGCTATTTTGTAGCTTCAGCAGGAAAGTTTAATTTATTTGCTTGCATGCCTTTTTACCCTTCCTAGTTTTCTTCTCCCTTTTGAAAGCACTTAATCTTTTTCAATGAAACAGAAGTAGCTGGAGTGAATGTTTTCACTGCCGCATTTGTTTTGCTGTTAAACAAACAAATAGAAAGAGAAAACTTCCTGCCACTTCACACATTGGTGTTTTGAAAACCAAGCTATATTTTAAACAAACTGGAAAATGTAAGCATGAAAAAGAGAGTTTTGCTCAGTTTCAGCAAGCTAACTAAAACCATAAGAGGAAATTTTGTTTGTCCGGATATTTTCCTTTCTTCTTCAGAAATATGTTTCCCATTTCCTAGTCCCTGGTGTTTGTTGCCCTGTGCCACCCAGTTCTCCTACCTGCTCCAAAAGCCAAGAGGAGCTGCAGGAGCGGAGCACAGGAGATTTATGATTTGCACAGATGAGGGGATCAAAGATCTATGCAAATACTGTCCCATGCTTGCTTCCAGAGTCGGTATTCCAGCTTTGCACGCCTGGGTAAGGATACCGGTAAACTCCTATCTCCAGATCACTGAACTCCATGTTTGACCTTGACAAGTGAACGCATTAATCCACAGCACTGTGTGGTCCATCGTACTCCTAATCCTCTTGCTGATGAAGGACAATATTATCATGTTGGCAAAGTCAGTGGTAATGGCTTACGACCGCCCTGCAGCAGCTTTTGCATTATATGAACTTTATCTACAGATTGCTGAGCCCCCGGCAGAAAGAGAGGAGGGGAAGGGAAGGATTTCTACCTGACACGTTAGACAATAACCTGCTTCAGTGGCGGCTGTGGGGAATACTAAAGAGCTCAGAGAATGAAAGGACTGTGTTTCCAAGGGGCAGCCCCCCCTGCACCCTGGTTTTGGGAGGCATCCTGGAAAGGTGTGCATGCTCCTGGGCTGAGTACCTGCCTCACAGCAGCGTCACCATGCCAACAAGCAGAGGGATAAAGCTGCTGCCATTGATTTCTTATTCTCTTCTGCACTTCCTCCTCCCTCTGAAAAGTAACCATCCCTGGAATTATAAATGACAACCCTTTATCCTCTGGGTAGCAGCTTTCCTTCCTGAGCTGCACCTCTTCCTTTGGTTCAGAGGAGAGGAAAACATGGAAATGGGAGATGGGGAAAAAGGTGGAGAGTGAAAACCCAGGAGTCACAGAAATCTGGGCTGCCCTGCTCAGGGCTCAGACTGGACTGAGAAGTTTTGTTTCATCCTGTGCACTACCGAATTAGTTTTGGACTGGATAAAGGTTTTGCAAGAATCTGGGATGAATGGTCTGGGGCTCAGAGCCTAACAGTGGTGCAGCAGTGGTCCATGGGTGAGGGAAGCCTATGGCACAGCTCAGCTATTCCTGAGAAGCTGTCTGGGTTACCATGGGGGAAACTGGGCAAGGAATAGGATTTGGGAGGTGCAAAGCCTCTCGTGGCTTTGGCATTTCCTCTGCATTATATTATTAGATCTTGCAGGAGCTTTCATATAAACCAAGAAGCTTTATTTTAGGGAAAAGTACTGGAGGGAATCCTGCTGACTAGAGAAGTCATGGGGAAGCTTCAGTTGATCTGTTTAACTTGGAACTAGAGCTTGTATGTGGAGTAGGCTACATCAGTGCCTTACATCTCATCTCTATGATCAGGAGTTTTCTTCATGCTCCTTCTCCTTGCCACTGTAGTTCTGTGGAGAAGACAAAAGAGCCCCAGTAGATGGGGCTGAATAAAGTGAATGCATATTCCTATGCTTCAAACAGTGATTCAGTGCTGTTTGGAGTCTGGCTTTCACATTATCCCCTCAGCATTCCTAAGTCTGTCTCTCCTTCATCTTTGTCATCTGGCATTTGGAAAACCCTCACATTGAAATCAAGGGTTTCTGTGACAAATCTACATTCTCAGGCCAAAGATAGGAAGCTAAAAAAAATCCCTGCCTATGGGCCCTTCCTGTCCTGAGGTGTCCACAAAACCTGAGTGACCCAGACTCTTGCTGTTCTGGGAAGGGTTCTTTAGAGATAGTTTCCACAGCTTTCCTGTGCACCAGCATGAAGCCTCCTCCTGCTGTATCCAGGGCTTTTGGGGTGAAGGGTTTCAGGTGGACCTTAGAGCTTTTATTCCCCAGTGCAGGGGATTGGGGTGGATTTTCCTTCAGTTTGGTGCTTAACCACATGGTTAATTTAAAGCATGTGCTGCACTTAGTGAAGCTGGCTGGGGTTTAAGCATATGCTTAAAGTTAACTGCAACTTTATGAGGTTGCAGACTCTGGAGGCTCTCTCTGTTTGAGGATGTCCTGATGTTTGCCAGGAACATTTGCTTGTGTAGATGTTTACAGAAACACCCCAGTAGAGATAAGCCCAGGCAACTGCTTTCCTTCCAACAAATGTTCTCTTGTAATCCCCACAGTGTTGTTCCTGGAGCACTTACCCAGTCTCTTCCCCTGGATACCAACAATGGTCTCCAGAATCCTTGTTGGTCTTCCTCCATCGACAGCATTTTCTTTCCTTAAATACAATTTCAGTAGGAAACAACATCTACATCAGCTCATGGCAGAGCATCCAGGCTGCAGGGAGCTCTTGGGGGAGGCAGTGCATTGCTTCATCCTTTCCATCCAAAGCCTTTTTAAAGCCTGCCACTAATAGTGATTTTTCTGTATTTCCTTTGCCTAGAAAGAGCAGTAAGTGAAAAGGAAGAATTAGAAGTTTTCTTGTATGATTGGACAGCATGTAATACACATTAAAGAAGGTCTGCAAGAGAAAACCAGCTGCTGTGGGCTGATATCCTCGGCATTTTTGCAGCCTTGTTTTGTCAGACAGACATGGAGCTTAGTGAAAGGGATGAAAAAGATTTTCCTTGTCTCCCTCCATCTTTTTCCCTCTTAAAATCAATCCCTTGCCCTTCCCACACATATTGGCTGAATGACCCTGCCTTTCACCTTTCCCACTAGCAGCAATCATTCTCCTTTGATTTTACCTCCGGCTTCTGGGCTACTCCACACTGTTGCCTGACCTTCAGCAGGCTGAGCAGGAGGAAAGCATCTGTGCCTACTTGTCTCCAGGGTTCATGGTAAAAGCTGCCGTAGAGCAACATCGAGCTGAGGAAGACTGAAATGATGATAGTGGCCATTACCAGGCCAGATTGTTTCTAATTGTAATCCCAACAAAGCATGAGTAGAAATAATGCTACAAACCACTGTGAAAGGGCCAGAAATAATCTCAGCAGACAGCAAGGTTGCTGCAGGAGCAGTTCATTGCTGAGTGGAGAGGATCCCATGGGAAAACAAGGCATGGGGTGCAGGAGAAATCAAGCCTAGAGGCTGGATTTTGTAAGCTTTATAGATAATGGTTCCTTGCTTTTTTGCAGCTTCCCTTTTTCAGAAACATATTTTAGGTTCCCTGTCTTGCATTCAGCTTCAGAACTTGCCATCAGCATGTTCTGAAAAAGAACCCAGGGAAAAGCAAGGTGAAATACTAATCTCGGGGTCACTGCTGTAGTAGTACAGGGATATTTTTGTGTGATTATTTTTGACTGGAGTTTAAAATATTGTTTTGCTATGACAGTTGTATGATCTTCAGATGTTACCATCCATGCTTCTGCTGGACTACATCCAGTGTCTTTGCTCAGGCTTCTGGGACTACACAGGATATATACACTGTAAGTGAAGGGGAAGAAACCTTGGGGCAGAAGACCCTGCCCTTGGCATTGAGGTGCTTAGGCAAATGCCTATCTGAGGTGAAAGGGGTGATGTGTATGGGTTGTACTGACCCCCAGTGCTGGCCTTATGAACCTTGGTGTGACTATGACAACAGTCATTTGAACGGGTTATGTTAAGAGGAGAGGAAACAAAGAAGGAAATGGTTGGAAAGAGGTAAGGGAAATGCAGATTCAGGGGGCTTTTACTTAAAATACCATATGGTTCTGTCTAGAAATGTTTTTTTTTTTCCTTTGTCTACTATCTCTTCAACAAGGTAGGGCTGAGACAGCCCTGAGCAAGTGCTTCAAATGTTTTAAACTTTACAAGGTGTGATAAGATAATGAGTTGATTCCATTTCCATAGCCTCACTGCCCTCCCAGCACCATGTGCTTTCTGCAGTGCTACCAGTACTTCCCAGTGTAGAGCTTCAGAAGGTACCATGTGGGCAGCACTGGCCTCCTCTTAAAGCAAATCATAACTTTGGGAGGGGACAAGAATCTTCTGATGATCCCCTCAGCTGCTTTTAAGCAGCCCCTTGGCTGCAGAGGCACCACTGTCCCTGCTCCTCCCCACCTTTTCTCCCATGCATTTGGCTGGGATTCTTGTCACTGTCCAGACTCCCATTTATGAACAACCCAGGTAAGATATGTTGTTCATAACAGAGAAAAGATAGGTAAATCATCTCAGATTTGTTGGAAGGTAAATACTGTTCCCCCCATTACCCGTGACAGCCCACAACACAGCTGAGTTCCCCCCAGGAGCACACTGCCGTTAATCACCTTCAAAATGGATCGTTCCACCTCACAGTTTTGCTGTGGCGTAAGGTTAGGCTGAAAAACTGCTTCCAATCCTGTACGCTTCTCATTTGGGGAAAATCCGATGCTGGAGGGGAGCCAGCGCTCACTTATCTGCCTTGCTTCCAGCTGCTGAGAAGAATGAAATGTTTTTCATTCAGTTGTTGCACTGTGTTTTTCCTTTCCCCTTCACCTCCCTTTTTCTTTTTTTCTTCTTTAATTTTACCCCTTCTTTTAACACATCTGAGAAGAGATGAGAGGGACTCCACTTATCGCTGGCTGCACAGGGCTCCGGCGCTGAGCAGCAGCAAGCACTGTGTGTGCAGGGCCCTGCTAGCACCGTTATAGCTTTGGGATTATAAAAAGGCATTCTGCACACTGCTAATAAGAAAAGGAGGAGAGAGGATTATAATTTTTTTTTTCCTGAAAGGGGTATGGATTATCCGTGCCAATAAACATTGCTGCGACATGGCCTGTGTTCTCTTACAATGGATTTGTTGGTAATGTTTAAGTCCTCAGATGCAATTTGTGAGGACTGAAAGCTTGCTGCAGTCAGTGGGAGGTTTTACACTGCCTTCCCTGGGCTCCAGAACAGGCCTTTGCTGACTTGTTGTCCCCTCTCACTTTATTATTGATCTTGAAAAGCTTCTTTGTTAATCAGCCTTTACTGAAAGCTGAATTTTGCCTCCTGACTTGTTCTCTCTCCATAAAAGCCTCCTCCCCAGTAACGTGCCCAGTGCTCTCACAGCCCCAGCTCCGTGGTTGCTTTTCTAACCATGGTCCTACCTTGCACCAGTATTGCCTTCCTCCCTAAAGCTGCTGAGGGAGATGAGTCCTAAAGGTCCTACCACTTACCTTCCACATCTGCAGTTAAAAACGGGTGCTGATTTTCCTTTAAAAGCAGTTGTATGTAGCTAGAGGCGGCAGTCAGTCCTGAAAACAGCCAGTCATCTGGGTCAAGGAAAAGATTTCCATAGGTGTGTTGCAAATTTAGCCAGGGCTATAGCCTTCTACTAGCTAAGGAGAGGGTACACTCCCTGGGAATGTTGTTTTTCCTGGTGCAGAGTTAGGACTGGTCACATGGGAAAAGGATGGCTGGGGACTGGCTCTAGCAAAGGCAACTGTCCAGCTGGTGCACTTAGGGATAATCTATGTGTCCTCAACCAATGGTCTGCCCCAAGCATTGTCCTGCACCATAAGCCACTGGCACGTGGAGCACTGTACAGCTAGAACATCTGTATAGCTAGAAGAAGAGAGAGATGAGATCTGGAGGATGCTTTTTGAGTCCCTACCCTCTGGACCAGGCTCATGGAGTCCATTGCCAGCAGTATGTATAGCAGGAGGACATGTTCTGGTTCCTCTTGCTCTTGTCTTTTGGAAACGTATCTTCATTTTCGCAAAAGAATCTTTAAGATGCCTTCACTCCTGTAATGTGCCCTTGAGGTTTAGAAAACTCCAGCGTCATTTGGCTGGAGGTCAAGCCTTGATCTGGTCTCCCCAAAGAAATCTATAAGGCAGAGCTTAATATTGCTGCACTCTCTGCCTTGGATTTTTAGAGGGCTTTAGATATCTAGCTCCTGTGATCTCCCCAAAACTCCTCTGAAACGGCAGCTCCCTTTAGAGGTGCCAGCTCTACTAACCAAATGGGAGCAAAGTGCAGCAGAAGGGAAGGAATGGCCATGTTAACAACACAGACTTTGCAGGTTAATCAAAACAGTATTAGCACTTAAAAGCCTCTGGACACCGTACGCTGAGTTTTCCCTGTCCTACACCAGTCTCTTGCTGGCTCATTACCTGCAATGCCTACTTTTCAGTGTTGCTAAAAGTGGCTGCCTCAGGAGGATCCCAGTACTCAGGGGAGGAGACTGCCTTTTCCAGCAAGGTCTATTCCTCTTTATCATTGCTTTGCTGACCTGTGCCTTTAGCCTCATGGTTTGAAGTAGCCTCCTTTTTTTTTTACCATACACCACTCCACTCTCATAAGCTCTGCACAGCTGTTTAAAACACTGTTCATCATCTCAAAGTGCTTTTAATTGCTGCACCTCAGCCACCGGGCTTAGCGAAGCAGCTGGAAGGCTCAAAGGTCTCCTTTGCTGGGACGCTGGGCTTTTTTAAATTTGGAAGACCTCAATTAATAAAATATTCCTCATTTTCCTAAGGTCAGGTTTAGCAGCCAGGCCTTGTGATTAAATGAGTGCCTTTTCCTCAGGATTGTCTGCTTGCTTGCTGGAATCTCATTAATGTACGCTCATACAACGTAAGTAAAACCTAAATAGGACAGGAAGTGGCTGTTTTCACTTTTTCTCCCCTAGGGATCTGATGTGAGGCAAGTGGAACTTGTGCCACTGCATTTTACGCTTTCTGCCCCGTTAATCAGATTTATTCTTTCACTTGATGCATACCCACCCTTCATATCGCTGCAAATCTCTGATGATTTGGGCAGAATTCAGGGCAAAATGGTGTCTGCCAAGTAGATGAGGAATCTTTCGTGCTTCTGGCAGTATGAATTCTTGGAGCTCTGTCTGTTTGAATCTCTGTCTTCTTGTGTGAATGAGGCCAGCAGAGTGACCCCAGTTTTCCATCCTGTTTAGCTGGAAGCAGAGTGCAGCTCTTGGTTTCTAAATTCATAAGTCACCATCAGAACATCCATTTTAATAGAGTTCAGGCTATACACCCTTGAAGGAAATTGTTCTGCAATAACGAGTTCATGTATAATAGTTATGCCCGAAGTGAAAGCTTCTTGCTGCAGTGTGTGATTTGACTCCTCACTGAGGTGCACTTCTTCGATGACTTACTATTACTATTTATTATTTCTACAGTAACATTAATGTGCATGGTGCTTAGAGCAAGCACAGGACAATGCCCCTGCCCTGAAGAGGTTACCATGTCCCTGCCCTTACTCCAGCTAGACTTGTGACATGATACAGATAAATAACTGGCATATGGTGAAGGAAGAAACAATTGCCAGCAGAAATAATGTAGCCTTGGTACCCACTGCCTGTTCATGGATGAAATACCAGGCACTAACTCAAACGTAAACTGGGAAGTAACTGGGAGAAACAACCAAGAAAATAAAGCTGCATGGCCCTGGGGAATCCACAACCATGCAATATCTCCATGACCCCCAAAGACTTTTAGAGTGAAGCTTGGTGAGATACTGAGTGAGATACTCTCCCCTTCCACTACAGTGCTCAACAGTGCATGTCAAGGGGCTAATCTTTGTATGTCCGATATGGGAATCTCTACCCCAAATGGCATGCTAACTCCAGGCAATGCCATCACTTTCATGTGCAATTAAAAATTGGCAAATCCAAAACAGAAGCCCAGATGGAAGTGCAGAGCAGCCTGTAGTGTCTGCAGTGTCCACTCTGGTGTGGTCCGAGGACTTGGGGGCATTTCTGCCAGAGGTTTTCTTCATTTAAATGTGTTTTCTTCACATACTTTAACACTTGGGAGCACCTCCACCTCTACCTCCCAGGAAAGATCTCTGATGGCTCTCTGCACATCTCCCATGCCATGTATTCTTATCCTTCCAGTACTGTATTCCTGTAAAAGAGCATATTCTTGAGATAAAAACTGAGGAATAAATTCTTGGCTCAAACACATGATAAAGGTGGTATATTTGCAGCACTATTATACTCAAAAGTAGAATCTGAGAGCTTTTATTTTTCATTACATTGGACTTGTCTGAACACCAGCACACATTTCTGTATTACATATGAGCCCAGAGCTTGAATCCATGTGGCTCTCCCAGCAATAGTCCTCCTTGTGTACCACAACCCAAACGCCTTCTTGGAGAGAACAGGCTTCCTAAGCCCAAATGTCTAGAGAGTTTGTGGTTCCCCCCATTTTACACAAACACAGGATAAGCTTCTTTTCCAGTGTGCCTCTAGCAGCCCTGGACAAAATCTGGGGATGTGATTGATATGAAGCCATTGCAAGAGCATTTTCCATGCCCTGGAGGCAGGTTCTCTAGCATTGTACATCCCTTTCTGACTGCAGTGCTTTTCTGTAAGCACACTCCTCCTGTATTTTTTGCAGCAGTTGGGCTGAGCAGAGCAACATTACTTTGACACAAACATTTTTGCCAGGGGTTTCACAATTGGCTGCCCTCCCTCACCTCCGAACCGGGACTTCTTGCCAAGTATGTGTTTCCCAGCAATGCACTCCCAGCCCTGTCACCTGCAAACACAATTACTCCTTGCTTTCGATCAGCTTCATTAGTGATGGGGATGGAAAAGGACTGAAATGGAGCATGCTGCATTCACCAGGGGGAACATGCTGTTAGCAGGCAAAGGACATTTGCCAAACCAGCTCTGTCAAACCTAGAGCAACTGCTCTTAGCAAAGTTCTCACTGATGCAAATCAGCAAGCCATGAAGAAGGCTTCTGGCTGCTGGAGGAGGGACCTTATTAATACCAGTATTTAAGCATACAGAGAATGTAGCTGTAACGGATACACCCTTTCTGTTGGCTTTGACTAGAATTCAAGACCGTTCCTTTTCAGGGGTGGCAGAGGAGGTGCCAGTTATGAGTGGCTGGTCAGGGACTTGAATAGCTAGGGTTTGATCTTTTTCATGGTCTTTGACATTGGAGTTCGTTTTCATAGGAAAAGCAGGCTGGAAGAAGCAGTAGCCATTTGGTGCATTGTGTAGTGGTCTTTGGTAAACGCAGGAGAGATGATAGAAGCTTTCTTGCCAATCACCACTTTGAGAACATTACTTTCTGTTTTGATTTCCTAGATTGAGAGGACCTCAAGATGTCTGCAGTACCTATGACATTCCCTGCATGGTTAGAATGTTATTCTGGGGGTCAAATTTCCTTGGGTCTCTACAAATGCTTTCTCATGGCAGATGGTGTAGAAGTGGTGTAGATGGTCTCTTGGAACTTGCAGTCTTGCACAGTTGTTTGCCATGTTGTGGGCAGGCTGAAGCTTTCTTGAAAACCAGGCTGATCTCTAGTGCATTTTCCTGAGAAAGACAAATATTTTGGGAGAGGTGGAGAAGGGAGGAGAGTGTGAAAATGAAGCCTGAGGCAGCAAAATAAGTGGTAAAGGGTTTAATGAGGTGTTTTAGTTGCCACAGACTGGTAACAGTGATGGGCTGCTGATGGGGGTGATGAAGCTATCTGGTAGAGAGGCCTGATGGTCCTTAATGCTGCCTCAGCCAGGTGGAAGAAGGAGTTGTGCTAATGTCTCATGGTTCCATTCTGCCCTTGCAGAAAAACTCACAGCCCTTGAGCAGCATGACAGAAGTAATTGAAACTCATGATACCCCTCATTTACATGTAAAAAATGCACAAAGTGAGGAAGTGGTGACCCTCACACAGCATCTGTGGAAGCAGCAACAGGTAGTTTAACTGCAGTCTCACTTCCAAGTCTCCGTAAAGTATAAATCTGGGATTAGAACCCCTCTGTGTCAGAAGATGAGTACACGACCCCATTCTAGAGATGAGTTTGCTGGCTCCTCTCTCCTCCCCAAAGCAGGGACCCTGCTGGGTAAGTTTTATGCCTGTGCTGTGGATGATACTCAGTTGAAATTAAATTTAACAAATTACCAATTGATTGTATTTCTGCAGGAGCTCCATTAATGGTTGACTAGCTTTGGGTTTTGATGCCAATGCAGTGAGTGAGTTTATCAACAGCAATTCCCAATCTGTATTTCTGTTGCTTCAATAGACTGTGCTATTTGTGGATCTGTACTTATGGAAGTTCTTATTGAACATGACCGGATTATCATGCTGAGTTGGTTATAATCAGAAATTAAGTCTGGCTGCCCACAGCCCCTCTGATCTCTGAGGACTGGCTGGAACTTGAGGGGTTTATTTTCTGCCCAATTCCTGTACTCCTAATACAACAGAGAGGAAGAAAAAATTTATCCTATTCTGTGCAACCATTTTCATATCAGTAGCTTTGAACCCATTGCTGAAAAAACTACAGGAGCCAAAATCTACCAAAACCAAGAGGCTGACCAACATAGTGAGCCTGGTGTTCTCTACAGCAGCAGCTTGAAGTGTTGAGGGATTGTGGTGGATATGGTTTAATAATCCATTTCTAGTTCCCGGTACCTTGAGTTTGGCAGACTGGTTTTAGGCAGTGATGTGGCCAAGAAACTGTTTTCAGTCTGTCACATGAGGCATTTGTAGGCTGTTCCTACCCATCCCTAGACGTGAAACTTAGCCTTTCACTTACTTTTCATATACACTTAGGGGACTGTTACTTCCTAGCTTCCTGTAGCAAGGATTTGAGCTTTCTGGCTGAAGTGCACTACGAGAGCTAAGACCAGCATCTATCTGCTGGCTGGCTCCCAGTACTTTTCTGTTTAGCAGGAATTAACTGGGTTTCATTCTCTATGACTGTGTCTTATGGGGGTACCGAGGGCTTTAGGGCTGCAGAGGTCTACCACAGTTCATGCACACATTCATCATTTGTGGAAAGACGGAAAATGAAGGCACCCCTCACAAACACTACTGTGTGAAAGCAGCAAAAAATCCCCAAGCATGTATTTTAATCTAATCTGGATTGAATTTTGTGAGAGCAGCAAATTTCACCACAGAGAACTAGATTTCTGTTGATTTTCAAGTATAGAGCACGAAAGGTTCATGTTCTTCCAAAACAGGCACAGTTTTCTTGGCATCCTTGAAAATGCTGTGTCACTGCTTTTGTTAATGTTATCAGCAACAAATTTGAGCCCAAAGCAGGCAGTAGGCATGAGCAATTTGTTTCTGACTCATCACAGTTTGGCAGGCTATGGACAAATGGAGGAGTGTTATGTGACCTTATTAGTAGAGTCTCCTGTAGTAACTGGCAGCTTGCTTTCAGCAAAGAGCATTGTGCTGTGAGGTTACATCATGCCTCTGGCAGCAGAGGTTATAGAAGAGGGCTGAGGAAGAAGCAGTGGGCACAGGGATCCATCTTGTAATGCTCATCTTTTTGGGCCGCCTTAGAGCACATGTCCAATAAGCCTGGGCTTCAAGGCATTTATTTCTTTTGGGGTGGCCTGCAAAATGCATTCCCCACCTTCATGGGTGAAAACATGGAAGGATGGTGAGCTGCATGGAAACAAAGGAAGCAATGGTATGTGTCACACTGCCCTGTTCTTTCCTTGTTGTCCTCCTGTTCATCCCCCTTAAGGTTTTGCTCTTGCTCAAAGCCTCCTGTGGGACTGAAGGATGAAGAGACCACTCAGCTGCATGTCAACCTTCTTCTAGCTGGTGCTGGGCACGTAACAACCAACTGTGAGCTCATTTTTCATGTTTCCAAGAGCTTTGGGCAAGGCAGCCTGCTTCCAGTGAGTGATCTACTCAGTGGATTTCGAATGCTGGTAGAATTCATTATTTTGCTAGCATGTTTCGTTATCCAGTTTTCTCTGTGTGCTCCCAACACCTTGCTGTCTGAACACCTCCTGGTAGTGCCTAGAGCAATTCAGCTAGTGTCTGCTTTGTGTGGTTTGTTTTCTCATCCAGTTCCCCAGGAGAAGTTAATGCAGGAGAGTTGGGGTTGAGGAAGGCTGTTGGTTTGGTTTCCATTTATTTATTCATAACTAGTGCCTGTACAGGCTTGTGGTTATGTTAGAAAAAACACACTGAGGAAGTTCTCATTGCATTTGAAGCTGGCCTTCCTGGAGAGGCTCTTCTTGTGGCACAGACAGGCTTTCATCTGTCTGTGAGCACCCATGATGACACAAACCAAGGCTGTCCACACTATCTTCACAGTGGGCTGTGTGTGTCCTATCTAGCCCAAGTCAGTACCATGGAGTACCTTCAAAATCAGGATCAAGACCTTATCCTAATTTCCTCTTCTGTTGAGAGTCAGTGTAAAAACCAAGAGGCTGGCTAGAGCACCTCATATTCCTGAAAGACTGTTGTTGAAGAGCTCAAATGTGACTGTAGGCTCTTTCAAACATTTCTCTTTGCCAGCAAATTTGTGCTTGAATCAACCTTATTCCAGATGTTGCTCTTGGCCAAGCACTGGCCCATGTTGACAGCAGTTGCGTGGTGAAGCAGGAAGCCTCTTGCAGACAGATGATGCTTGAATCCATCTTCTCTGGCCAGATTGCAGTCAAACTGCTCTTGGTGATGGAGCAGGCCTAGAGAGAGAACGGGTCTTTGTGCGAATGTTATGGGGGAGGTGCAGGTTCCTGTCGCGGTTTGGGTGTATCCCACCAGGAAGGCCTCTGAGCATTTCTTGTATCCGCTGGATCCATGCCACCTTGCAGGCAGGAGAGCAGTGCTACACACTCTTTCATTATCAGCCAGTAGTATGGACATGACATATTGCTTTCATTATCTTTATTTTTAGCTTCTGTCTCCTTCTAGCACATCTGTTCCTATACAGGCTGCGTACCATCAGCTGGGAGCAAGTGGCCAGAGGCGAAGGAGAGAGATTTCTGCTGATCACACCAAGAGGACTGTGGGAGACCAAAAGAGTTTGGTCTAGAGAGTTTATAGGGTTTATGAAGTAATTGTTCCCAGGTTTACTGCTCAGTCTTTGGTATTATGGGAAGAAGGACCTCTCTGAAACCTAGCCCCCCTTCTCATGTTCCTATCTTTCTGCTGCATTCCAAGAGGTGTTTACTGAAAGCAGCCACCTGGGATAGCTGTCTGCAAACAAGACCTTACTGCTCCTGTGCCATCCAGGTTTTTGTACAATCACCAATACCATCATGGCCCCTTTATATTCTTCCAAAAGAGCAGAACTCTTCCTGGGGCTGGACCTCCCCATGGCAGCTGCCCTGTGGAGCTCCACAGAGTCAGCTGCTGTTGCATTGAAGAACACAGTTAGCAAGTAGATTCTTGTTACAACCAGAATTACTCTTTCAACCCTTTTTATCATTTTCTGTTATATTTCTCAATCCATCACATCCCCCAAATGCACAGCCCCACCCCCTTTCGTTGACATTCAGATTAGCTCCTTCCCCCACAACCTCCACTCTCCTTTCCACTGCTCAGAGTTCAGTCTGAAGAGAAAAGACATGTCAGAGGTTATACTGAAAGAATAGCAGCTCCTGGGATTTATATTCATTTCATTTCTAGAAGATCAGGCTGTAGAAGACTTCTTCACAGGTCCTGTGGGGAGCTGCTTGAGAAACAGAACCCTCAGCACCTCTCCTCACTTAAATCCTCTGGTTCAGTTCCCAATGGAACTAAACTGATTAGGCTGACAAAGAAATGAAAGCCGCTGAAGCACTTACTTTAAGCAGAGGCTGTGCAAAATGAGACTGAAGAGGATGAAATGAACAGTGTTTCTTTGTAAAGGTTTCAAAAATGCCCTCATCTGATAAGCAGAAGTAGCTTGTAACAGAGAAATTGGCAGAAGCCCCAGCAATAACCTGCTGACATTTTATTAATTTTAACTCCATGAAACCGTTAGAATCCAAATACTCTCCTCAAGACTGGACTAAATGAGCTCTAGATGGTACCACGTGGTCAGAACTCAAGGAAAAGGTATATGGTGTACTGGGAAGTGGACTTTCAAAACAGCCTTTGTGTCACAAGAAAATGTTCAGAAGCAGTGTGATCAAATTGATACAACCATTGAAGCTATTATCTTTTTGTCCAAGTCCTCCTATGCTTGCAGTAATCCTTGTACAAGGTGTAGAGTCAGTGTGGTCCCCATAAGGTGTATGAGTTAGAGATTTTTAATGCTACTACAAGTTATGGTGGCTCACAGCAGAGGAATGCCATTTGTTGGGCAGGTAGCAGCTTTGTGGTGCATCAGGGAGTCCAGGATATGTTTCCAGGATTTCATTCAAAGCAGCAGTTCTCATTTTTGCTCTCAGTGCAGACACTTCTCTAAAGAAATGGAATATAACCAGGGACTGTAGACTGAGGTGTTAATTCAGATTCAGGGGACGTAGATGAAACACTGTGTAACTGAAGGCTTGCACAACAGAATGGATGCAGTAAGCTGCCTGTCTCATCCCATCTTTTCTCTGTGTGCTGGTATTTTGTTGGAAAGGGTTATTGTTACATCTCACTGTGTAAATTACCAGTCTAAATATCCCCTGACTCATAATGCACACACTATGAGGGGAGTCTGTGTCGTGTCAGCATAAAGCACGTCCTATGCCAGATCCCCAGAGAAATCACTGCAGGATATGATTCACCTTTACATAGAAGATGGATCCATCTTGCTTACCTTTGAGCTCCACAAAGTTAGACATCCAGGCAAGCCTGTTTTTCTGGGGTCCTATATTCAGAGATAGGCAGGTCCAAAAGATGGACCTGCCCTTACACAATGGGGTTCTGAGGCCACTCTCTCTCCAATAACTGTAGAACAGCTTTCTATTCAGCTATCAGGCTAGGTGAAGTTGTTGACAGAAGGACTGTACAGCATGGTCTGCTTCACATTCCCTTTCCCTTGTCCCTTCTTGGTCAATAGGATGCATTATTTGTCTTGAGTACTTACTAACACCTGAGCAGTGAATTAGACCTATAGAAAGTGTTATTACTGAAGTCCTCACAGTTCAGTGTGGAACATGTGTCAGAATGGACTTTTACTCTATTGCTACTGCCAAAATGAAATTAAATTAATCCAGTGTGTGAAAAGTCAGGGAGAAAGTCTCCATGACACAACAGGGATCTTGCATGATTCCTTTGGCTGAGCTAGCAGCAAGATGAAGCTGGGAAGGTCTCTGCTTTGTGACTGAAAAGACCTTGAAACCATGCTCCCTGCCTGCCCTGGTCACTTAAGGCTGGTGAGTTCCTTGAGATTGTGGTGAGCTAGCTGTTGTTGCTCTCATGATGTGACAGAAAATGTTCTACAGATATGTGACATTTGTACAGGGCCTGTTTTTTACATCTTGAGAGCATGTTACAGACTCTAAGAAGGTCATAGAATCATAGACTAAACTAGGCAGGAAAAGACCTTGAAGATCAGGTTTCCAACCTTTAAGAAGAGGTCGTCCTCCATGCCACAGCTGAGATACACTTCACAAAAGGGTATGTCTTTCTGTCTCTCCTCTGATTTTTGCTGATAAAACTTTGGCATCTCCATGCTCTTGCTTGACCTGTACTAGAGAGATTAGGAGAGCAATAAATTTGGCATGCAAAGGATGAACTGCTCCTGGCCTTAGACTTCCCGTCAGAGAGCTCAGCTCTGAATCCTAGGAAATCAGAAGGATCCTTACACTTACCACAACTTGGAGGTATGAAGGTGAACATCTGTGCTGCACTCAGCCATTGCTGCTGGCTCTCTTGGCACTGTGTGTCCTACAGCCTGGGGATGATGTTGCCCAGCTCTAGCCAGCTCTACCATCCTTGTTTTTTAACACCAAGAGAAGTAGTCTGTCCTTCACCCACCTCCATCCAGCTGCATCTAACACAGAGGCCTCTCACCAAGCCATGTGTGCTCTTGGGGCTCCAGACAAAGAGGCTGCAGATGTTTCAATGCTGTTTTTAGCTCTGAATGGCACACATCATTATCCATCTCCAATGCAGCTTTTATTCATGTGTGCACTGTGTGTGACTCCTTGCTTGCTCTGGAAAAGCCTTGTTTTTCCTTGCTGCCCTATTGCTCATGCCTCTGCCTGGTAAGTCACCAATATTCCATCTTCTCATCCTTCACCAGAGTCCTGGTCTGCTGTCCTTGGGCATGGCTGTGGCACGGATAACCTTTTGGAGGTGCTGTTGAGGGGCAATGGGGCTAAGTCCTGGGCTGGTAGTGATTCACGGGATGTGATGGAATGATGAGGCAGGCTGTTTGGCTCTTAGTGATGACTGAACAACCCACAGATCCATACATACATCCAGGCGTGAGATAGCAGAGTGACTTTGATCTCGCTAGTGCCACTTGCAGATCAGCTGTCCTTCTGGAGCACAGTCCCACATCTAAAACACCCACTTACAAAATGCCAAGCTCTGCAGAGAGAGCCAAGGCTGTGGGTCATGACAATCATCAGTTTTCTGTCATCAACAAGGCAAGCTGACTCATGAAGGAAGAGCAGGAGCAAAGTGTGGAGATGAATAAACGAAGTGCTAAGCAGCCATTGAAGCAATGCCTTGGGCTGCTTCCTCACTAGGACAAGACTCTGGAACCCCACCTAGCTTTGGCCGATGGGTGAGAAGGTACTGAATTACACCTCATGCGATGATTAAGATGACAATTGCCTGTTCCAGGTTTCATTAGAGTCTGTAGTGCTGAGGTTCTTCCTATATCACTTGCTCATCTCTCTGGTCAACACAGAATGATCATACCCAATGTGGAGCCTGCTCTTCCCCTGCTGTTCATGCTCTATGACTGGTAATTTCCCTGGCATTCAAAAGCTTTGGAAAATTAATGTAGAGCACAGGTTCTCACCTTGTCACAAAGATGCAAAGTTTAATAAACTGTGGAGCCAACTGTTGGCTCCTTTGCATTAATGCAGGCAAGCAGGTGGAAATAACTCTACATAAGAAACTCACAGCAGGATGCCATTCAGAGCACCCAGAAATTCCACAGCAGCTGCTTTGCTCAGCTGCTGAAGTGATTGCCTCTGGAAACAGTGACTGCCTTGATCCAACCAAAGAGGAACAGAGCCTTAGGCCATAAAGCATAAAAGTGTATTTACAGTCTTGCAGAGACCTAGAAAAACATTTTTTCATCCCCTTTGTGACACCCTCCTGCATCTGCAGAGATTTTAAAGACGAGCCCAGCCCATTTCAAGGTATCACTGGAATATCCAATCCCTCCTAGAGCTTTCCATAGCCCTGTTGGTCTTCTGTATACTATGCTCCTTCAGAGAGGTCCCTCAGTTAGGATGTAGTCTCATGTTTTGTGTCATATTATTCAAGCAGCAGCTGTTGGAACAGGGATTGCATAGTTCAGGACCTTTGCTTTCACCAGGGATAAGCAAGAACACACAAATGACCACTAAGACACATGTTCATAGAAACAGATACTTACTGAAAGAGAAGGGACATGGGTTTTACCACTGTGCCTCTTAGAGCAAGCTGATGACTTCAAAAACTATGTTCTTTCCTTAAAACCAGACTGCTTCAATTGGGCCTGCTGTAAAGCATCTTACTTTTCAGGTACTGATAGTTGGTAAAACAAAAGTAGGATAGTCACAGGTTATCAGCTCAACTGCTGCCTTTGCTGTACTGGGGGAGGGCTCTCACCAAGTGCAAAGAGTGTTTCAGAGCAACATTTGCAGCAGGGGAGCTTGGTGTAGGCTTGCCTCAGGGCCACAGGGATGGCTGTCTGGGGAAGGAGGGCAGATGTATGGCATTCAGCCCCCACACCTGTGGGCTGCAGAGCCTTGGTTCTTATTCCCACTATAGGATCCACCCACTGCCTTTAATGATTCATATCACTCACTTGTATCACTTAACCCATTCTTAAAGCAGGCACTTAAATAATTTTCAACCTGTTATTTAATCATATTTGCTAGGCCTCCTTTCTATTAATGCTTCAGCTGAAATCGTGTTCAAATGCATGAACTAGGGAGAGTCATGTACTCTGCAAAGTGTTTTGGCTGTGGGATGGGAACAAATGTGTGGACACACTGGTTTCATATCCAAGAATTGCTCTGGCAAAGTATGTTAATACTGCTGTCTCTGCAGCACCTCTTCCTCCACTGGCTTTGTTCAGGGGGTCTCATTAAGCAGTGCTTTATGTAAGCATGCTTTATTGTGTGCCCAGCCATGAAGCTCAAGGTTGCATGTATCAAGCTAAGCACAGGATTGCTTTGGCTGCCTTTGGTTCTGGAGAAGGTCTTTCCATGGACAGTCTGAATGCTTTGGCATCAGAAAGCTAAAAAGTTGAACCAAGTCTAGTGTATATATATATATACACATATATTTTTAATCACACTTTATGAGCTTATCTTGTATGTGCTTGGCATCTGAATTGTGGTATTTCACTGCCTGGCTTTGGCAAAAAAAAGTCAGATGCCAGCGGGATGTAAATCTTGTGCAGGAAATCTCTCAGTATTAAGAGTTCCTCTGGGTTTCAGTGGTGTCTTCATGCTACCCACAATCCAAGTACTGCAAAATGAGTCAATATGGGTGTTTCGCCAAGTGTAGAAAGTACATAGGGCATGCATAAGCTCCTTAAAAGAAGCCCAGTGATCTCTGAAGGGATCAATTCATCTATGTTCAGCTTCGCTGTGACAGCTCAAATGGTGGAAAAAATTATTGTTGTCTGGAAGCAGCTTGAACATGCCTTATTTTGGGACTGAGCTGAAAAAGGCCCAGTGAAGAACAGCTCCTGCAGTGGTAAGAGGAAGAGCCCAGATTAATTACAACTGTCTAACCAGGAAGGGTTATAGCTGGTTTTTATGACTGATTATCATGCACAGCGTGAGGGCTTATTGTGAGAGGTCGCACACCTCTTTCTTCCCAGCCACCCTTTGCACAGTCAGGTTGTGGTGAAACAGCGGCTGTGTTGTCAGTTGTGCATGGTAGGTCACATTTACCAAGCACAGGCAGCTAATCCTGATTCTTCTGAAGGATTTGTTGCACCAGGAAAGATGTCTTGAGAAGAGAGTTTTCTAGGTTCTGGCATGCATTATTTGGCTTTGTGAATCATTTCTCTTGCTGCTGACTTTCGTTATAGACATGAGCTTTACCCCCTAACAGTCATGAAAAAAGACAACTCCAACACTTGCTTGAAATTGGAGTGAGAAACATGGGACAGCCCAAAAATACTGATGTTTTGAAATTACTGATAGACATCAAGAAGCCGTAAAAGGCAGAATAAATAAACACAGTGATTTTAAATAAGGAGCCTATAACAAGGAGACAGTTAAAACATTCTGCTTAGTCATGCACAAAACTTCTGGACAAAGTGCAGGTGAAAGATTTATCTTTGTAAAGGAGAAAAAAAAAGACAAGAAAAACCAATGGCATATGTCTTTTAAAACCTTCTTCGATGTGTAAGATACGCTAGAAAAGGGAGGCAAGCACCCATTCCCACCAAGTTCCTGCAAAAACTGAGCTTCTGAAAAGCAAGTAAAAGACTTTTTCATGGGGATCCTGTAGCAGTGAGCCCAAGAAAGGACCAGCATTGCTGTCCCCTGTATATCATCCCCCAAACACCACCACCTTTTGCATGAGTGCAGGAGCCATTTGCATCAGCCCTTGTTTCCCTTTGGGTGTCCTCAGAGAGGTGTGAAATCCAAAATGAGCATTGCTCATTTTGAGCTGCTGAGGTAGAGCTTGACATTTTAATCTCATCTTTGTGAAAGTGAGAAGCCAGAGGAGGAGTGTGGTCATAAAAATGCACAGCCATTTGTAGCATTTTAATAAAGGGAATGGATCCGGCTGCATCCCTCTTTAGCAGGCGACCATTCCCACTTTGCTGACGTGACCTCAGGATTGTCGTGCCTTGTGATGGGCTGGGTTGCCATGGAGACTGCCAGGATGGCATCGATAAACGCACAGCAAGGTTATGTGCAAACAGAATATAGGGGCCTTGGGAGTGTAAAAATTAAAATGAAGCAAAATGGGATTTGTGCAGAAGTCCAAAAAGTGATTAGGGAATACCTGCACTCATCAAAGAACTGCAAGATTGCTTGGTAGATGGAGGGGTGATATTTCATGATGGCACATTATGTTAACTGTGTTTCAAGAAGTGCTTTGTGCAGATGGTAGACCATGGCTGGGCTACAGAACACCAGCTCAGCTGGAGATTGGCTGGTGGTTTCTTTTACAAAAACTTACTAGAGCTGTTCACTGTTCTCTCTCATTATTCCTTCCATTTCCCTGCACCTTTCTCTTTGGGTAAGTCTTTTCCATCTCTCTGCCAGCTGGCATTTTCTTCTGGCTTCAGCATCACTCACCTCTAAGGGTGAGCATTTCTGACACAGTGCAAAACCAACCTCACACCCTTCCTGAGTTGAAAAGAACAGTCCTGGTGTGCTCTTGAAGATGGTGAGCTACCAACCTGTCTGGTCCAGGAAGAAAGATGGTCATGGGCTGGGGTGCCTGGCTGAGGTTTTAGCAGTTCTGGCACAATATTTCAATGCAGCAGTGGGAGCCCAGGTTGGGTATAGGTGGGTATGAAATCCTGGACCAGCCTTCCTCAGTGCCTATGTTATTTATAATTTTGTCCTTAGAGGTGGACTTGCCATGATCACAGCCACTCCTTACCGCATAATGTCCACAAAGTCTTGAATCTTCTGTATGTTTCAGTCTCTTTGTAGAAGGAAAGAAACTGCCTGAGTGGTTTTGTTTTGCCTCAAATGACAAGCTGTTCGAAACGGGTGTGGTCCCGTTTCTGTGCAGCCCCTGTGCCCGAAGGTGCCACGATCCTGCTTGGGGCTGCTACTTAACGATTGCATTAGAAACAATAAATAGGAACCAGATTTGTCAGGGCCGATCCCAGCAGCATCCCTGCATAGTGTAACCTCTGCTTTTCGTTGTCTACACCAAGCTGTGACAAGAGCACAACCCTGCTGCTTTAATGTGAAGGCTAGCTCCTCTTGCCCAATGTGCTGCACAGCATCAGAAAGGCTGTGAGTGACTCCTTCCCAAGAGCTGGCAGGACAAAAACACTGGCAATTTGCAACCTTTCATATTCCGTTTCCATTGTGTATAGTCACTGGCTGCCACAGCTAAGCACAAGTGCTTGCACTGCAGCGGTGATTGAGGGTTACGAGCAGCATCAGTGGGTCTGTGCATTGAGAAGGGGTTTGGCTGGAAGAGACTGTGAAACAGAGATGGATTTTATACCTTTCTTTTTCTTCCCTCATGGAAAGAAAATGCACCATTTCTCCTCCCTTTTCCATCTCCCAGAGCCAATATACAATTCTGACAAATCAGCCCTGAATGCAAATCCAATAAAGTTAGCATAATTGTCTTTGTTATGAGGAGCTGAAACAGGCTGCTCTGCATGAAAATCAAAATAATAAACACTAAAACACAATGCAAATAGGGTGATGGCAAACCTGGCTCAGTGTCCTCAAGAAGGTGTGGGGTGGGGGAAGTTGTGCGAGGGGAGGTCCCTGGGACTGAGCTGGGCTGCTCCAAGTGGCTTTTTTAAGCTTGCTGGTATTTTTTAAAAGGAAACATGAAATGGAGGGAGAGGCAGATTGGTTTTGTGGATTAATGTTTAGCAGATGAAGAAGTAAAGCCGAAGCATTTTGTGATTGCAGGAACTAACTGCGAGCTCCTGCTCCTTTCTGTGTTAATTGCGTCTGATTTGAAAAGATCGCACAAATGAATATTGTAAATATATCAAAATATTTTGTTTAAAAAATATTGACACCAAAACAGCTTTTTTTTTTTTTTTTTTTTTTTTTCCCCCAGGGAATTGTTCCAAAATAAACAGTTCCCTTAACAGGAATCTGAAAGATGTGATGTGAGCAAGTCCTGACAAACGTTTAGGTAGTAAAAGTGTTCGCTGTTTGTTCCTAAGCCTCAGGTCCAGGAGCTTGAGAATGCAGAATTGTAGCTTTTGTTAAAAAAAACCACACGAACACAAAAGCTGTGGCTTTTCTGATTATGAAATTATGTGGTCACGATGATTTGGAGAGCTGTGATCTGACCCTGTCAGTGCAAGTGGAGGCTGTTTGCCCTTAGGGAGGTGATGGGGGTCTCTTCCCTTCTCCCTCCTGGCCTTGGGTCTCCTTTCCCTCTCCAAAGAATCCTGCTTACACCCACATTAGAGGCACACACCAACTGCTCTGTAAATAATTGCTTTTAGCAGGTTTCCCTGCGTATCTTGTTGCTGTGAGGGTGATGTGACCCGAGAATAATTCTTGCACTTTCTCTGGCCTTTGCCAAGCAGGCGTCAGACCAACTCACATGCAACAGCAGCCCAAACCTCTCACCTGCTCCCAGCCCTGCTGCTGGAGCTGAGGAGTGGGGGCTGCATCCAGCTTGGGGAGAAAGAGCTTCCCAAAGATTGCATTTAGAAAAGGTCCAGCTCCAGAAATCTTGGAAGTGAGGGATCAAGATTTGAGGTGCTGGAGGAGCCCAGGAAGAGCAGTTTCTGACTTGGGATGAATTGATTTTCAAAGCTATTGATGTTGCTTTTGAAATGCATCCTGCTGTTCGCTGGCATTTAGATCACCTTTCTCTCTGCTGCACCCGGCTTTGTTGTTTTAACATCAAAGGAATGCTGCCCTGCTCCACTGAGAAATCACCTCCCCCCTGCTATTCTAGGTATTTCCAGTCTTACAGTAGGGTTCAGCTCTGCATAGGGAGGCAGGGAACCTCCAGAGCCCTGACATGAAGATGGGTTTTGATCTGATGCTGGCTGAGGATTACATCTGAAAGACAGGGTGTCAAGATGTCGATGGGGTGATGGGACACCACAGCAGATACTGTGCCATCCCATCTGATGGAAGGCTGGGGCTTGGGTTTTTTCCCTTCTTATCTCTGAGTGGGGTTGGTTTGTCTCCTGTTGCTTGTTCTCTGATCCCTAGTGTTGCTTGGTCCCTAGCTCTCATATGGCATGGCTTTAGGTGGCCCCGTTGAACTTGTGTGGCCACAGGAATGCTGGCAGAGACCATTGCAGCTGCCTCTTGCTTCTTGCAGAAAAGCCAGCTCTGCTTTGCCTGAGCAGAAGGTATCGGTGGGTTTGGCAAGCAAAGCAGATCAGGAAGTGACAGTATCAGCTCCTTTGGCTTTATGTGTTTTTTTCTCTCCCCCTCCCGCAGTCTCCTGCTTCAACCTGTGTTCTTAAAGAGGCTTTAGGGCTCATCTGTGCTATTGTGTAAAGGAAACCTAGAAAAGGTTAAACCAATCCAAATTGCTGAGTCTTTGAAATAAAATAAGAGTCCCTCCTAGCAGGAGATTTGCTGAACAAAAGGGCTTCAGCAGACAGCTTGATTTCAGCAGCTGTTCATAGAAGATTCAAAGGGGTGACCCCACGTACAGATTCCCACAGCAAGCAAGCTAACCCCTTTTTAGAGGAAGTGTGTCTTCCCAGAGACTCTCTTTCTCTTCCTGCAGTCAGGTTTCCATCTTATACCTGGACAAGGTGACCGATGCCCTGGGTGAGCAGCTGGGGCTGGGGTGGTACAGGGACCTCCCTGCTCAAGTCAGCCCCACGCAAGAGGAATCAACAGGAGCTATCAGGGGCCCTGTCTCCTCCTGGGGCATTTCACCTGCAGGGATGCCATGTCATCCGCACAAGTGCAAAACTGCTCTCTGTAGCATATCTCCTAGGTGGGGATTGCTGCTGTTTGCCTCCACGCTGCAAACGGGATTCGTGTTCACAGATGATTCTGCACACGTGCTCCCTGGGCTGGGTGGAAAATGTTCTCCCTGACAGTTTCTTCTCTTTCCTGTTTGCATAATTGAGAGAAATTACAGAGCATTTAGCCTGCTTGCAGCATTTACATCATAGGCCTCGTGACATTTGCTTTTCTTCAATCTTCCCAGCATGGTTTGGAGATCCTCCCTCTCACGCTAGCCAAGCAAATGCCAAGGTCTAGAGCCTGAGCCTGCAGTGGTGACAGACATCATCAGAAACACTCTTCCACTTTGTGTAAATAATTGCATGTCCTTTGGGACACAGGAGGTAGAACAGGAGGTAGAACATGGCATCCTGTGAATTCCTGCTGGAGACTTTGGCCTCTTTCGCTGTACCACATTCATCGTTGAGAGCTGTAGGAGCAGTGCAGAACAATAATCCCTTTCATTAATCAATCCTTAAGTCCTCTGGGACAAGAACATCATGGGGACCCTGATCACAGGCACAGGAACTGCCAGTGTTGCTGTCATAAATATAAGAAGAAAATACAGCTTTTAATCCTCTTAATTGGTTGCATTACTGATACTCTCTGGCGCTGGCTAAGGAATGAGAAAATCTATAAATTGGTCTGGTTTGTCCATCCCAGCTTGTGTCTGAGACAGTGCTGTCATTCAGAGGGGAGAGAAGAAAGCATCTGAGCTCTCATCAGAAACGTTCCCTCCCTCTCCATCAGCCCTGTGCTGGGAAACTGGTCCCATTGGGCCAGATTAAATTTGTAGCACCCAGAAACTATTTACAATGAAAGACATCAAGTATCTAATAAGGGAAGAAGGACTTTTCTCTTTTTTTTGCTTTTGGAGGAGCCTAATTTTCTTCCCTAAACCTTTGCCAATGACAGACATTCTCATAAAGCATTTTTATTGGATTTTCAAGCAATTTAATTAGTGTCTCCATCCGTGATGGCTGCAGAATTGGTGCAGAGCAGTCTGTGGGGATAGTAAAACAGGAGTGGCAGCAGTGCTCTATGTACACGGGATGAAGGGGGAGGGCAGTTAAATGGAGAGAGCAGAAGGACTTGAAGGGGAACAGCTTGGCCATATCTTCTCCATGGGCTGAGAAGAACGCAGGTGCATTGATATGTCCACCCCTCTCCTTCACATTGACTTGAGGGGCTTTTCAGAGTGGGCACAGCCCTGAAAGGTGCAGTCCTGGTTGAACTTGCTCTTGGTCTGAAGCTAGGACCTTGTCTTTGCTCTGGAGTAACCTGTGACATTTGCCTGGTAAAGATGCTTGGCCTTGGGGACAGCATGAGTGTATCCAAAAGACAAGGTGCCTACCACAAGCCCAGCCTTGTTCCCCCTTTAACCCTTACCGTGGCAAAGCTGCTTTGAACTTTAAAAATGAGTCAGACATTAATATGAAGCTCTCATTCACAGCCACGTCATGCAGGGTCTACTGTGCTACCTCTTATACAATGTTTGAGGAGAGTAGCCCCAGCTTCCCAAGCCCCATTTAGACGCTTTGAGACCAACTTTCAGCAGCTGCTATCACTACCTTAGATGGGAAGGCTGCACAGGGCAGACTTCAGGCCCACTCAGCCCACACCTGAACCCTCATTTTCCTTTGCCACCCACCACAGCGCAGACACATTGGGGCTGGATGAGCAGAGGGAGGAATATGCTGAGAGCAGCCCATGTGCTGCTGGTCATGTGTCTGACATCACTTTAAAAATGGATTTTAGTCATTTGCAGTAGAGATACAAAGGGAAGCAGAGTAGCCGCGCCATGCAGAAGCAATATGTTTATGAGCTTGAATTCCAATTAATACCCAGGGGCTGTCTGGTTTATATCAGTGCACGGCATTGTCGTCCAGCTATTATTTTATATGGAGAAAGTACGTGCTGCATGATTCATTTAGGGCCTGCCGAGTCACACGGATTCCTGTGTCCCAGCAGCAACATCTGGCTGGCGTCCTGCCACACGGGCTGTGCTGAATCCAGGGGCTCTGCTGCCCCACTCCATGCCGTGCCGGAGCCATGCGGTGGAGCTGGCCCCGAAGCTGACTGATCACCAAATCCAAAAAGCAGGAGATGAGAAGCAGGACAGGAAAGAAAAGGAGAAAACAAGAGGGTGAAGTCATGTATCAGGGAAGGGCTTATGGAGAGCAGCCAAGCTGAGTGCTTCCAGCCAGCTTCCTGACACAGGATTTGGAGGACTTCTGCACTTTTGTGGCAGATGTAGGGTACCCTGCATTCCTAATCTTCCACTCATCCCAGGGACAGGCCTAGGAATTAACTGTTCCTGGGGACAAAGCCTAGTTTTCAGCAAGACAGGTTTTTAGCAAGGAAAGGTAAGAAAGATTCTGGCTGGTCTGGAGAAAGGGAAGGAAATCTTTGCTTATAGAGGAGTTATATTTAATTGTATTCAGCTTATTAATACAGCTTCTATTCCAAGCATAGGGACAGGTCCTGGATCACTCTCATAGACTGGCTGCAAATCGACATGTGCAGATTTTCCTGCCTAGCTTTCAGGAAGTTCAGAAGAATCACTAAAAGGTTTCTTCCAAGCTCAACAAGGCACTCAGCCCAGTCTGCTGGTGGATCTTGTGATGCTTTTCATGCTCCACCACACCTGAATCCCCAGTTCCAGTATTTTGGGCAGATTCTGCTTGGATTCAGCCCTATATTTCTTTAGGAATGAGTTTTCTAAAAGAAAGCTCACCTCCCTGTGCCTGGCTATGTGAGACCTAATGCAGATTGCAATCCCAGCAGCAAGGAACTGGGGGCTTGGACCCAGCTGGAAAATCCTGGGTCAGCTTTGGGCTAATCTGAACTGCTGGACTCAGCACTTTTAAGATGTGTCAGCTGTTTCTGGAGGCAGAGCCTCCCTACTCTCTTTCCACCTATTGTCTCTCTGCTCTTTGACCCAGCTAATGGACTGCAGACCTATTCCCCCCATGTCCAGGCAGAGCCCTCATGTTTTAACTGCATCGCTGTTTGCATTAGGTGGAGATTTTTCTAGGGAGTGTAGAAAGGTAATTTCTTCCTGTACAGTAAATTATTGTTAAAGGAATGGGGGAGAAGAACCAAATGCTTTCATTTTTAGAGTAAAAAATGGTGCAAATTACTCCAGCAAATCTGTCCCTGTGGGTATCCTCTTTGATGTGCAAAGGAAAGAAATGTTTTAGCTGATCTCAATATTTTTAATTCTCTTGCTGATTTCAGAGCCCTCTTTAGCGTGAGCTACCAAAAGCTTGCAGATTACCCTGTAAAAGCAGTTATGTTATTGCCTCTTTTAACCCCACCTAGCCTTCAATTTCCTGCCATCATTTCTATTCGGTCTTCTTTCAACTGGGAATGAACAATGAGCTATGAGCTTTACTAGATGAAAAGGTGAGAAATGTAATAAGAAAAGCCCCTCTTTTCTTATTGTATCATGCCAGAGACCTGACACCCCAGTTGGGTAAGCGATGCCATGTGAATGCAGCTCTAGGCTCCTCCAAAACCCACCCGTGCTCTCCCATCTGGAAGGAGCTGCAGGGGCTCTCTGCTAGCACAACTTTTCTAATCCAAAAGGTCTGCTCAAAAGTTTGCCAATGTTCTTTTTAGTATTTCTGTGGCAGATTCATGCTTACAGCAGCTTTGGCAATTTGGTCAACTCGTGGTCTTTTTCAGAGCCAGGATCTGAGTCGGGTCTGTTCCTCCTTTTTCAAGAAGAAAATGTTTTTCTTGTCATTGGAATGGAGGAGATAGGAAAAATGAGAAAAACATTGGAGAAGGGAAGCTCCTCTTGCCTTTTGCCCCTCACCTTCTGGAAAGCTGTTTCTTTTTAGCTCTTCCATCAGTATGGAATATATTTGTTCAGTGAGAAACAAAAAAGAAACTGCCAGGGAAAATTTCCTTTTAAATAAGCCCCCATCTCATTTATTTTGGAAATTTCCAAAATATGATGCATGTCTCTTTCATTAAGCTGGAAGAATGAATTCAGACCCTTAAAAGCCTTCTCTTCCTCCCTCCCCCATGTTGTAATAGTCTGTTGTGCATTTCTTACACAAAGCTCTAACATTATAAGCATATTTTTGATATCAGGACCAGGCAAATGTCTCTTTGCAGTCTCAGAATACTGAAGGTTGATTTTTTTTGCCGTGCGAATAGTCAGTAAGTTATACAATTAAGCAACGAAACACTGCCTAAATTTCAGGAGATATTAACTTCTGTCTTTCAATATACTGTTAATGCTTTTATGGTGCCACTAGTAAAATAAAGAATGTTTATCTCTTAAATTGAAGATTTCACTCCCTTTCCTTTGTAAGGGTAAATCTTTATTTGCACCAAGATTGACTCTTGATGATACAGCTTGCTTACTCAGTGGATGCCTGTTTCAGATAATTGTTCTATTGCTATTAACACAAGTTCAAATGCTGTTCAATTGTGGGAATGTACAGAAGGTTGTTGCTGGTCAGGGTCATTTAGGAGCTGAGCTGAATGCTGATAGAGCTGTAAAGGTAGCATTTGTGCAGAGAGCCTCACTTGTTCTCTTAACATTTTATTTCTCATATCATTTTAAGATCTTAAAATAGTAGCTGTCTAGGTATGCTGAAGGGCTTAGTAAAGGAAGATCGACTGGCAGATATCATACAGTGCAAAAGCCTCAGCTGTAACGGAGCAGTATTTCTGAGGTAATAATGTAAGGTAAAACTAATGTGTGTTTCAAGATAAAGGATGTTCTTTGGGTTGTGGGTGTTCAAACAGAACACAACAACATTTCTTTCAGCACACTCTTTAATTCTCAGTTAAAATAGATCCCCTATAATTGTAGTTTAATCCTTGTTGAAAACTCCCTGACAATTTTCAGTTGAAACCTGAGTTTTATTGGAGAAACGTTTTCACTTTCAGATCTGTTCTTCTTCAACATTTGGTTTGCTAAAATCATCCAGCAACAACAAAAAAACTCTCAACCACTGTAAAATGCATTTGGAACCTGACAAACAAATTGGTTTGAGTCAAGAAAAAATCATCAGCTTCCATCAGATTTTTGTTTGCTTGAGGGCTTTAGGGGGAGGTGGCAGGTTTAATACAACAATTCATAGTTGCTGTTTGCAGGGTTTGGTTTTCCAACATGTAAGTCAACACTGTCTCCCTAGAATTGGAGCAAAGACAAAATAAATCTACTTTCATTTAAACTTTCAGCAGAATAATGCTGGTTTTTCCTACCCATTTCCCCTCTGAATACATGGTTTAGTTCCACCTGAAGGAAAACAGCCCTTCAGTACACTGCAGTCATCAATGGACTTTCTTCCAACACCAAGAAGCAATTCACGGCGTTTTCCTGGCCCAGCTCAAAATCAGAGGGCTCAACTGAGATGATTTTGTTTCTCCTTTCATTTGATCTTCCCCTGCTTTAGAGTTTCATGCCAAACCTCCTAGGTGCCCTTTTGCTGCAGAGGAGTAGCCCAAGTAAGACCAGGAAGTTCCTACCATCTTCTGGGTTAGTCTCAAGGTGTGTCGAGTTACCATGAAGTGAAATGGTTTTGGGGCATGGTCTAGAAAGCAGGAAGGAAGGGAGTGCATGTACCTGAATAGGCTGTATTTGCATGACCTGTTGAACAGAGCAGCTTTGCCAGTGCTCAGAACATGGCATCACTCTGCCATGATAGGGACTGGCCTTGTCCCATTGCATGGGGCTAAGGACAATGTATTACCACATTCTTCCATACTCCCAGGCTCTCAGGGTCTTCCCCATAGGGAAAACAACTGCCTCATCCTTCCTGAAAATGGAGATTAACATCTTTAGAGTATAAAAAACCTAGTTTGCAGGCTGACACTTCCCTGTAATTGCCCCTTCTCTTTCTGTGCTGCACAAGAACTTCAACATCTCTCTTTAACTGTTTAACTCCCTCACTCATCTCTGAGGAGATGACTGGCTTCAGAAGAAGCCATCCAGCAAGAATAATCCTGCAATGGCAGGTAGAAAACTCCTATATAATATAAACCCAAATGCCTGATTCTTACAAGACCTAACTCCATTCTGTGCCTCCGATGGTCTTTGCCAAACTTTCAGACCTGTGTGGATTGCAGTGCTGGAGCAGGGGTTGAGATGCAGGCAAGCAGGAGGACCAGGAGGGCTTGCTGCTATCTAGCAGACAGTGACAGGGGGCAGCAGGGCTGTTGCTGGGCCCCTGTCACCAGTTAGTTCTCATTCCCTGTGGTCACTGGCGTATGGCTGAAGTCAGTGTTATTGTGCAGTGATTTGTAGGCTGTAATTGTCTTAATGTTTGGCTTACCCATTTGTATTGTTAAATGGCGTAACATCAGCCTCCTTGCACTCACACCAGAAATAAACCCCCGCAGACCTGGAAAACTTTGCTGGAGTTCACACTGCTGTTTGCTCGCTAGCCTTGCACAGCAGATTCCCATCTACTTGGAGACTTTGAGCTGCAGCACTTTTAGGCATACCTCAGTTATGGCATTGTCTATCCAAGGGAAAGGGGTGATTTATCTGCTGCTCAGTCTGCCTCTTGCTCACCCCATAAATGAACTCACTGAGGTGCCAGTCCAAGAGGGCCCTTCCATTGGCACTTCTTCAGACGGGCATGGTGAAAGGGGAGAGGAAGATGGTGGGAAAAGAAAGTCCACCCCATCTTCAGGAGCCCTGCAAGCTTCATTCAACAGGCTGGTGCCTCCAGCAGCAGATATATTGGGCTCATGGGATGTAGAATGACACTTCGTTCAGTGCTCTCTTTCCTTCTTCCCAGCCTCAACTCAGATAGCGATGTGCCAGGCAGCAGCACAGTGGGAATGTGTATGTGACTGGGTCAAGAGCTGATCAGCCTCTCCTTGCCTCCAGCTAATGCTAGCACATTCCTCATTGGCTCTCAGACGAGGCACTTACCAAGCTGTCTTCTTCACATCCTAGCTGTGTGTAGTGGGATGCCTTCCAGCTCAGCTGGAGGAGTGGGGGATTCTGGTACACCCAAGTCACAAGACCTACAGAGGTGTTCTGGTCAGAGGTCCTAGGCTTCTGGAGCTGATGACCTTTCATGGGCTGCACCAGAAGTTCTCCTTGCCTGTCTTGGCCATCTTGACAGTTATGGAGTAGCTGGCGAACTTTCAGGCAGGCAGGGGACCAGCAGAGCAACCATGGTGCCAGGGACCTGGGTGTACCTTCATTGCTCTGACCATCCTTAGCTGGGGTCTCTACCCATACACCCTTTGCCACTGGCCCAGCAGCTACATTTAAGCTCCATTTGCCTGATCTGGAGCTACCTCTGATGTGCCCCCAGTAGAGCTGGGACACATCAAACTTGCAGGACAGCCACTCTGCCCTGCGTCAGGGTCAGTGTTGCCATGAGGTGGCCACAGAGGCCACTTGAGCTGATGCTTGCAGCAAGAGCTTGTGCTGGTTTTGGATTTCCAAACGCTGGTGAAATATTACAGGTCTTGGCCTGGGAGGGTGGGAAGGTGTCAGTTCTTGTTTTAGAAACATGTAAACAACATTAAACCCCTGTGAACTGAGGAATGCTGATTGGGTTTATCTGCGTGATGAAGGTAGAAACTTATTTCACAGTGCTAAGTGATACAGGTAATATTTCCAAAACAAAATCTCCAGTTTGAAATCCAATTAGGGTTGCTAAGTAACAACATAGTTAACCAGCCAATATTTGCTAAACCCAGGCTTTTGCAAGAAAGGAAACAGCTTCAACAAACTGAGCTAACGATGTATAAATTTATTAACATTAAATAAAAACAAAAATATATGGTTTACTGCAACACAAAACCTTTTAACACTGACTGCTAGGGTTTTTCTTGTGATCTGTATGATTTCAGAAGCTGGTTTAGTGCTTTCCACTTCATGGCTGAGTGGTCTGTACTTAAACTGCAGTATTGGTAGGACGGGAGTAGGAACCTGCATATTTATTTACAAGGTAACATGTAACCTTATTGACAAGCATATATCTTAATGTGCCTGAATTAAGGGTCTGAAAAATAATTTTGATGAAAACTAGTTGCTTGAGAATGCTCTTCAGTTGTCAGCTACTTCAGTATAACTGATCTACCCTCAAAAGATATTTTCAAGTATTACTAAAATGGGTTGTTTTTTAAGCCTATTCTCAGCCGATATATACATTGATCTAAAAATTCCTTCTGGCTCTGTCCAAAACACAGCTCTGAGCCTCCTCTCTGAGGAGCTTTAGTGACTCTTGTACCTGTGAGCCTCCCGCAGCAACAGGCACTTGGTACAGGTCTAGGCTTGATTTGGGACAACTTCACACCCCACCAGGAGGTCCCAAAGTGGGACCAGTGCATTGGAGTGGGACTCCAAATCACCTTGCCTCAGCCTGCAGCATGAAGCCAGAGTTTACCAAGCAGTCCTTGCTACCTCAAAATTTGCCTGACTCTGCAGCTGTATTGGCACAATGCAGAAGCCTGGGCTGGGCATCTTAGGTTTTATTTGGAATCCAGTTTTACATTTTGATGGTCTTTCTTGTTTGATAGAACCCTCTATTGGCCGAAGCATATGACTTGTCAAAGGCCATTGTCCATTTTTATTTCCAATAGAAAAGCAGGATTTCTCTAGTAGAGTTAATCTGGGGCAAAGAACCCTGTGCAGTGAGAATTCTTTCTTCTCTGCGTCAGTGGCTTTAGGACTTCAGCTTTGTTCTCTTCTGAGTGTGTTGGGTGAAGTGCTTCATGTGCCCGCACCACTCCTCTACAGCTCTGCAGGTCCAGTGCCCAGCCACTTCCAGCTCTATCATCCCTTGATAAAAGGGAAGCACTATGTGTGATGGGTAGCTGAACTCTCCCAGTATTAATGGTTTACTGCAGAAAGCAGTGGGATTAGGATTTTCTTGGCTGACAAGGCGCATAGATGTGGATATAAACTCTCCATGTTTGGCTTGTGTGGATACTTCAGTGGCTGAGCCACGCTTGCAGCAAGTGAATATCCTTGTCATGCTGAAGAGGCCTCCTCTTGCATCCTGTTTCATTCTTCCCTAGTTGCTGCTTTGTCCTGACTATGAAACCTAGCAATACTTTTGCATATTTTAAGCTCCTTTGGGTACCCACATGAACTCAAGTCCAAGGCAATGGCTTTTGTTTGATGTGGGGGGCATATTAATGTGTTTTCTGTGTGGAAATCTGCTTTAGTTTTCTGAGTGTTCGTCCCAGCAAATTGCCCTGTCTCTGTTCAAGGATCTTTGTAAATATACGAACTAAAAATGTCAGGAGCTGCAGACTAGCATTTTTTACTAAGGAAAGATTATATTTCAAGACTTCTTCCTTTATATCAAAGGATAGCAGAAAATCTTTCTTTGATCAACCTATCTTAAAGCAGATGTCCGACTTTCTTACAGCTCCCTCCTTATTTGTGTAGTGTGGTGTATTTGTTCTCTCTAGCAGATTCTTAGCTTGAGGTATGGCTTCCAAATTCCCTTTTGGAAAGGGCTTTGCTTTCTAGCACTGAACCACATGGCAAATGTCCCTTTAGATAAGCAAAGCGTAGGATTGTGGGCTGTGGTTAGTGAGAGGAGGCTCAGGGTTTGGCTTGTGCCCACTGCAGTGATTTCTTTGTAATCCTGAGCAACCTGCCCGGGCTGGTTTCCTGGGAGAAGGGCTGGGGAGAGTACAGAGCAGGTGCTTCAATGCATGGAAAGAATCAGCTGGAACATATCTGCATTTCCAGCTCTCGCCCAGCCTCACTTTGATGGGGGGAGTATTGGGGAGAAAACCACAATATTATGGTAGAGGCTGAGGATCATAATGCTCCTGATTCAAGTAGCTCCTCTGAAGCTTCCCAGAAACTTTGGGAAGTCGGGCAGGTATGCCACTGGAGGAGCACTTAGCTCAGTGACTCAAGACTGATCAGCTATGATCCAGTTTCTCCAGTTCATTCCTGTAGCCAGTGGCTGCTTTCCAGCATCTGAAGCCTGTGGTCTTCAGTTGCCTGTGGACTAACATCATAGTTATATAAGCTTCCAGAAGCTGAGCAGATGTTTGGAAACTTGTCTGCCAGCAAACTAACTGGACTTTTGATGGTATGCGTCATATTGACTACATCCTACAGTAAATTAAAGCATTTCTGTGCAAGAGAATTGAAACAGTGTGGACTATCCCTGACAGCTGCCTCCTGATACTGAGATGACTATGGTTTGGTATGATGGAGCATAGCAGTGTCCTAGCAGAGCCATGGCATTTGCACGTGCTAAAGCCAATGCCCAGGAATCACTGCTGACCAGTTTGTTGCCACAACACGCACACAGTCAGAACCCCAGAGACCAGAGCATCAGGCTCTTGCCCAAAGTCAGCAGCAATATAAAGTATTGTGCCAGCCAGCTGAGACTGGATATAATGGAAGTAATGAACAGTGCAGCTTCAAATTAAAATAAAGCTAATGGAGAGGGCAAAGACCTTAACTGTCACTCTGATGCATCTCAACAGAGTTGCTTATACTATGCTGAGCTCACCAACTCTGAGTAGCATGACCCTTTGGGTCTGAGGCTGGTGTGCCATTCTAATGATGTATACCCACCCCTCCCAAGGGGAAGAGGGTGAAGGGCTTGAGGAATGAGGGCTTAAGGGCAGACACCTTTATTTAATGCACCATGACAATGCATAACTAAAGCTCTTTATCTCACCGGATTTTGCTGATAGGTGGCAGTTCTAGCATGGGTCTGATGAAGTCTGTCCCAATCTTCCCAATGGCATTGCTTTAACTTTTGTCCCCTTACTGCCTCTTTGACATTACTATTCCTATTTGGAGGTGAAACTACCTTACTAATACTGGTTCTTTTGCATCCTCCTTGATAAGAACAATGAAATCTGTCACCCATGTGGTGTCCTGCTCGTCTTGCATAGCCACCCCACAACAGTTAAGAGCTTTTCATCATGGCAGGGAGGAAAATAAACAGAAATTTCTACGCGGCTTCTTTGAAGGTCTTCTCCAGGCAGAGCACCAAAGGGAGGTAAGAGTCCAGTCTTCTCTCCAGTTCATCTGTCACAGCTTCAGCTTTGATTTGAAGATGCACTTGGATAACTAGGGAATGGGTATTTGTCAGAAGAGTGCTTCTGAGCAGGAGGGCTTTGTGTCTTGGATGCTATAAAACCACTTCTGGGGGCTTTGTTTCACTCCTTGAGAGGTTTTGTATCTAATTGAGAATTCAGCAAACACTCCTGTGGGTTTAGAAAATAGAGCTTGGACCAACTGCAGGTACAGGAGGATGGGAAGAAATCTATTGAGAACCCTGAGTGTGAAAACTGCTGGATTGTGACCCCCAGGTATTTACCTCCTGAGAAATGCCTACCACATTATAGTGTCCTTCTCACAGGGGAGGAGGGTGAAGTGCTAAATGTTCTTGTTATTTGTCCAGATGGTTAAATCCCAGTACCACCCTGTCAGGTTTTCCATGTAGTGACAGATGGGGAAATCACTGGTTCCCCTGGGTCTCACTAAGCACCTTTCATCTTCCAGAATGAAAGAAGAATGCAGAAAAAAATCAGCCTAAATCTCACTAAAATATTTCACCATGTTTCTCTTGAGCATGAGAAGTAAGAAGACCCTAATCTCTATTTCCAATTGAATGTGGCATGGAGCCTCAAGAGCTGAGGCCGGAATCACTGCAAGGGCTGAACTTGGACTTACTCAGGAGGCCATGGGGTGGAGGAGCTCCCACCTAACAGCTCAAAATGGGAAGTATTGCTGTTAGAGCAGGGATCCAGCTCAATCACAAGCTGCTGCAGCTGGGCAGAGCTGGAGGCCAGATGTGGTACCAAAGCTGAGCAGCATCGCGCAAGGACCAAATTATGCAGGTGATTGAGAAGGGTAGGTGCTGTATGTCACTGCACAGGGCTCATTGCTGTACATGCATGATTGCCATTTGGTTTTCAAGCAGAGGTGGAGTGAGCAACTGCAGACTGCTCCCGGGGAATGTGTAGAGCTCACGTATGCTGTCCTTGCACCTCTTACAGCCCTTCAGACAGACCAGCAACCCCTTGCAGGTTGCTTGGCTGTCTCTGTCACTTGCTATTCCTGTGGGCTTTGCCCTCCTCTTTCCCACATCTCACTGACAGAGGAAGGGAATTGAAACCCTGAGACCTGGCAAGTAGCTTCTCAGAGGCCTCGACATCAATCGATCCATCAGTAACCTGAGCAGAGGGGCATCTGCTGACTTGAGTGAAACAACCCAATGATAAATTGGTTTAGAAAAACTGCTGGATATTGGTGCTTGGGGATGCAGGATAACAGAGTCTGTGTTAAGGAAGAAGTGGCATAATGAATGGCTCCTCTCTCAGAGGCTTTGAAATGCTACCTCTGCAGCATGAGCCTTTGAGGTTTTATGGGGAGATGTAAGGTGTCTTTGGGCCCTGGTCTTGTCCCACAGAGGTTCCCAGCCTGTGCTATGCAGGGACCCTACACCTCTTATCACTTCCAGGAGCGCTGCTGATAAATCAGACTGATTACTGCAAAGAGTAAGGTAGAGGAGTGACAAAAGTTGGAGGAGTCTCCATGGTTGATAGGGGATTGTGAAACTAGAAACTGAGCTGCATTAAATGATTGCTCTGTCTTGCCTGGAGGAAGAATGCAGAGAAAAACCTTCTAAACCCCTCTTTTCTATGAGTCTGTCTTTCCCCAAAAAGCTGGCCTGCTGTGCCTGTCCACCTAAATAAGAACTGAGCAACCCATGGGGAAAGTGGGACAGTGCCTGACCTGTCAAAATAAGTCATGTGCAGGAGGAAAAACCCAAAAGCAAACCATGACAGCTTTGAAAATGTGGTGCAAGCCTCTTTGTAAGGTCTTCACCTCTTCACTGAGACATCTTCATGGTGGCTGTGCCCAAAAGCTCATGTGAGAGGCTCAAAGTAAAAAGAGTTGGTACAGGTGCGACAGCTCTGCTAGGAACCATGTGAAGAGAGGTACGTAGATGGGCTGTGCGACACCCTGCCAGGGCTGCGTCTCTTGCTCACATCTTGAACTCAATCCAGGAAACACTTTCTTGCAGCTCAGGTGTTTCCTGGAGGAGCAGCAAAATGACAATCCTGATTTTGGGTTTCAGAAACAGCCCCAGTTCTGTCAAACAGTAGGCACCAGCACAGTGGTATTGCATGGAGGGCAGAAATTCCATGGTGCTCTTTGCTGCAGTGAACGTGCAGTGTCGCAAGACCATGCAAGAGGCCTTCCTGGAGGTCATGGACAGGCTCATGCTTCTCCTCCAAGAAGGGAGATCTAAATAGGAGAACTGAGTCATGTAATATTGCTAAAGCTGCTTCCCAAGGCCCCCAGAGTACAGTTTAAGGCAATGAAGTAATCCTCACAGCAGGCTCAAGGAGGCATTACTGAGCAGCAGGTCTGGGTTCCTGGCACATGGCAAAGGGGTGACCATGAGCCTCTGACAAGGTGAACTCACATCTGCTGCTGCCCAGAAAGAAGGACAAGGATGTGTGTAAGTGGAAAAGTCAGGAAGGTTTAATACATGTCCTGCTGTGGGAACAAGCCTTACACATGTGTTTCTAGTAAAGCATTTACTGCTGATGTTTGCACCAGCACTGCTAAGTTCTGGGGTGCTTCTCCCTCTGTATGGTTATCCAAAAGAGCTGAGGATGCAGTGCTCATCAGGAGACTCAATGGAGCATAAATACCTCCTGCATATGTAGCGCAGTGATGAAAACCAATAGCTGCATGAATATTTAGCATCTGCTACTCTCTGCTCTGAAAGGATTTCCATGCTAGGTCCCCCTGCTCCTCTAGAGGTGATGCTGGTTGGTTATAGTGAGGATAAGGCTACATGTGGTGAGGGCAGGGAAACAGCCACTGTTTACAATTGTGTGCCATCGGGATGTGCCCTTCAGAGGAGGATGGAGACAAATGGCATCACTAACAGCTTGTGTGACAGAGCAGCCTGAAAATCAGGAAACAGCTGGCACTAGGCACACAGCACTGCTGAACGCATTTGAAAGGTATAGATCTATAGAGTTGTGTGGGTAATAAACCACGAAGCTGTCGGAGCTGTTGACAGTTCCCAAAGCAAGGGAGAAAAAGAAATAGGTTCAACCCTTGCTCCTCCTGGAGGTGAGAAGTGGGTTCTGATGCGGGGCTAAAGACAGTGGGCTCCTGCAGCACTGATCAGCATGGAGCAGCTCGGTTGTAATGGCTAGTTTGAAATGAGATCTGGAACTGGAGGAATACAGAAAATATTGAAACCATGCTGAAGCCATGAAATGCCTGTGGAGATCTGATGAAGGAAACAGCATAACATTTAAGCATAAAACTCTTATGTGAAAGCGTTGATAAAAATATCACTAAATCATAGGAAAAAACAGGTCTTTGTGCTGGCCTCTGATAATACAAGCTGATCTGGAAAGGTGTGGCTTGCAAAGAGGCACCTCCTGGAGAGATGCGATGAGTAACATGGTTGGGAACTGGCCTTAACAAGGCTCCAAGGAGAAATAACTGTGGTCCTTGCTTGCCCCTGAGAACAAGAGGGCTGGTGTGTGCAGTCAGGCTGTCTTCTGTCCCCTGCCTGCCCCAGCACACTTTAGGCATGTAGCTTTCCTCAGCCCTCCCCATCTCCTGGGACCATCTGAGCTCCACAGCAAGCTTTTCCTACCACACTTATTTAACTGTGCAGAGGCTTTGTAAGTTTTCTATAACTTGCTCATAATCAAATGAGTCCTTATAACTTCCCACCAGCTTGGACAATGCTTGGGACTACATCCACCTAAAAAATTCTTTACCCATACCAACCTCCCCTGCCCTGGATGCTTGGCTTATGAGTTAAGAGTCATCGGAAAACTTGGTTGAAGATACAGGTTTACAGTATAAAGAGCAATCTGGCAAAGGTTCGAAGCAAAGGTCATTAAGATGCAAGACATCTTCCCCTGGAGACGGAGTTTGCTAATTAAAAATGCATTAATAAATCCAGTGTTTTGGTCACAGAGAGTAAAGGAGCAGTCAGGAGCTATTAAGGATAGTGAGGAGGCAGTACCAGACAAGACAGTGTCTTGGCACACCTCAGGATTAGATTGTCTGGGCTGTGCCTGAAGAAGTCACTGAGGTGCTTGTGGATGTGATCCCAGGCACTCAGTGGGAAGAGCACTGCTTGTCTACAACCCAGTGAGGGGGTCATATCTGTGGATGAGAGCTGGGAAACAGCCTGATGTGCCTGGCAGTTGGACTCTGATCCTTGCTGAAGCCAAACTGACCTAATCAGCCCAGACTTTATGTAGGTTCCTGATAAAAGCAGTGCTGCAAGTGTAGATGGATTATGGAGCTGCTTACAGGTTCTCCTAAGTACTGTAGTGTCTCCTGCATGATATCAGATGTCTGTGCTGTGTTCCTTCTTCCGTGTGTGAATTTTGGCATTACATCCTCACCTCATCCCTGAAAGGACTTGTTGAGTAGCCATGCATCTTGGGCAGCTTAGGGGAGCTGAGTGAGCCCATGGAAGGTTAAGTGGTGTCATTGTCTCCTGGGTTAATGCTGTCCCCAGATGATGCAGGCAGAGCATTATTTACTGAGGACACCAAGCAGGCAATTGTTCTCCAGGAGAAAGTGATAAATCTTGTTATGTCTCAGTGATCCTGTCACTGTTACTTACAGCGGTAGCAGCACAGGGCTCTGCTTGTTCCAGGGGCAGGCAGGATGGATTCTGCTTTTGTTAAAGCAAAAGGAAATGGTGACAAACCAAATACTGCTTTTGGGGCACCTTCTAGGGAGCAAGCATTGGGGAGGCTGTCCATGGGGTGTGTATTATCACTGTGGTCAAGCTGCCTGGTGGCATGACACAAACTTCAAAGGTAGGACTCCCCTCCATGAAGGCACATCTCTTCAGCTCTCAGCCACCTTTTCTACCTACATTAGTAGCTGTTACTGTGAAAAGTTTGCAGCCTGGTTGGTGAGGAGGCTGCCCAGCTTTCCTGCCTGATCACATATGCTCTCTGCACTCGTAAATTGTGAGCTGATCCCACACCTTCTCAGTATAATCTTTGTTCTAATAAAGCCCTCACAGAGTTGGAAGTGGAAAGGGATGAGAGCATAAAAACAAGCCATTGCTCTGCAGAAGTGAAGCAGCTATTCACACGCTGGAAGGCAGCGACGTTATGGAGGAGCATCCTTGGTTTTAACGAGTCCTGCTTGAGGCTCCTTGAACTTGCCAGCAAGAACATTCATAGACTGACAAGCCAGGGGATAAGAGGGAAATAAAGGATCTATGATCTGCATTTGTAAAGAAGATCCCTACTGGCATATTGGAGCAGTCTGTAAGCTCCATTTTTGTAAAGAACATTGAAAGTCCTTCCTCAGTCTGGCCGCAACCTTCAGTTTCTACCCTTCATCTTTTGATGTAAGATGTGACCTTATCCTCATTGGGACGTGTCTTCTTGGCTGGTTGGGAAATACATGTTTTTGTCTTCTAAACCTACTTGAGTACTTCAGAGGGGGAATGGCCATCGATAAATGGATTTTTCTTGGCTAAAGCCCTGCCCAGTTTAGTTCTTTGATAATTTAGTGTTCCATTTCCTGATGCACTGCTAAAATATATAGCATGCGGCTGGCAAGAGAGGAGACAGATCTTGCTGTGGAGATGGGGGTCATGTCCTGACGGAGGAGGGGATGTAGCGGCATGTCACTGAGTGCAGCCTATGTGGTGTCCAGAGAGGATTGTTGTTAATTGAATTGAAGAAGACAAATAGCCATTAGCTTAGTCTCCAAAGGACAATAACTGTACTAATAATGAAGCTGAACTCCCTAATACTGATCTCTAGTATCTGTGAATTTATATAATTGATGGAATATCATTAAGTAAGAGGAAAATGTCCAAATGCGGGTGGCGGTGAGGACGTTTACAGAATTTGCTGAGATCTAATGCTTACAGCAAAACTTCAGAGACAGCTTTTCTGAAGCACAGAGACTTTCAAAGTTTATTTTTATCCTCCTTTCCCCTCCATTTTTTTTTTTTAAAGACAAAATTACATTCCAGACAATGATTGCAGTGACATTATGCTTAAGTGATCAAAAACTGTTTTGCTGTACCAGTGTCAGGTGTTGAAGGGACACAAGTGCCTGTGATGAATGTCTAATATCTGCTCATCTTCCTTGATGTGTACCTCAGGAGGAAGACAGGAAACAATCTGATCAATTTAGCAATCCCCTTGGCATTTCCATCGCCTCTGGAGCCATATTTCTCAAAGAGCTTCAGGACGTCTTTGCTGGGGGGAATCACACTTGATGCTGCTTTGACAAACAGCCTTCGGCCAGGGCTGTGGGGCAGAGGAGGTTTTCTGTCAGAAAACACCAATTTGTCATAATTGAACTCTTTTGCAGGTTCTGAAGAAAACTCAGTTAGGAAAAAAGTGTTCTATTGATAATGTTGGGCTGGAACTAGGGCAGCAAGGAAACCATGGCACCATCCTGCATGCTACCCATCCCAAGTCCCTCCAGACCAATGAGTGTGAACCAGGCACATCTTGGACCTGCAGACTTGACACATGATGGGGATAAACTGCTGGGGGATGAAGAGCTGTGGAAGGGACTGTAGGTTGGTTAAAGGTTTTTGGTCTTAAGGTAAAAGCTCTCTTCTGTAGGGGATGGGGATGACAGTGGGGCTGGAGGCAGTAGTTGCAGTGCACAAGTAAATTTGCTTCCCTGGAAGCAGAAATATTGCTGCTATTCCAGAAACTTTGTGCATACTCTTCCATAGCAATCATGGTCTTGTAACTGCACACTCTCCAATAACATCACCTGATTTCCCCCTAGGCAATAAGGTTAAGTCATGGGAAACAATTTCTATTTTTAATAATATTTTTACTAAATATCCCATCTCTGACTTTCCCTGGAGGCTCAGAATTCATCTGCAATAAGGGGGCTTTGAAAGGGCTTTAATAACAAATATAATACCACCACTCTTTTATGCTTATAACTATGCATGCTTGAGTGAATTCCCTGATCTTTTTATGGGCCTGCTGAAATAAATTGTGCAAGTCAAGGGCAGGCCTGTTTTGAAGCTTCTTGTGTTCCCTTGCTATAATTATTTTCATCTCTAGGTGACAGTCTGGATAACGCTGTTCTAAGTGTTGTCCATGTACAATAGCAACCAAACCTGGAGAGCTGCCCACAACCTTGTTGTACACAGGGAGCAGAGAGCCCTGTTTTTCAGCTCTGACTATCCAGTGTTGACTCTTGAAGACTATAAGAACTCCCATACAAGCACTGCAATGAGCTACAGCACATCTGAAAGACCTCACCAGAGTGAATAACAGGAGGGAAGGCGAACTTCAGTCTGCGCGATAGGCAGACCCCCTTGGCTTGGCAGGGAGATTTAGAGCCATCAGAACCAAATTTTTACCCCATTTGGAAAAAAAAAATACAACATTTTCCCAAACATCTTTTCAGCCCAGCCCCATATATGTCCTGCAAAAGAAAATGTTCCCTTGCTGTTCCTTTCATTCACTCTTAGATTTCAAACTGCCTAGAGGTCCTATAACTGTCTCCTTTGACATTCCTTTAGAGACTCCTAAAGAAGCAAACATGCTCTCTCTGAAGCTGTTAGAGCACTATAGACATTCATTGCCCTGAGCAGCATCATCTGGGATTTCTACTCACCCATCCTCTGCTTCACCAGCTCCATCTGAGCTCAGGTCTGAGCTCTAACCTGTAGGTGTGCCTGTCAGCCCCCCTCATCTGCTGCTGCAGAAACACTGCAACTTCTTTCCTCAGGCACTTTTTTATCTCTGAGCTATCACTGACTTTTCTCTCTGATCCCTGTCAGCTCAGAGCTTTCTTCTACTGAGCACAGGTTTGCGTTTCTGCCCTAGACATGTCTTTGCTCAGCTTTTCCTTGTGAATGAACTTGCATCTGCTGCAGCCAGTGAAGTCCTTGGCTGACTGTGGCAGAGCTGAGGGAGTTTGCCCTCTGAGCCTGACAGGCAGAAAGATGGGAATTCCTGAACTAATTTGCTGTAAACAATAACGCATAATAGGTCACTTCTCTCTTCAGCAACTTGGCAATTAAATCCATCAGAGACATGAATGTAATTGGACTACTGGCAATTAGCACTTGCGAGTGCTGGAGGAGTCTGGAGGGCCCTTCCATCAAATTGCTCCGGATTTTTTTGCCTTTTGGCTGAGCTGCTGGAGCTCAGAAATCCCACTGCCTTGCCCACTGGTACCAGAGTACCCCAGGATTTGAGGTCTGTGAAACTGAAAGCCCCTAAGAAAAGGCATGGGGAACCCTCATTGTGGTGAACCTTCACGCAGAGAGGTTGGTCCAGAACTAAGTCCCACTTAGCTCTGGAGTCTGCCTGCTCTCCTAAAGCTGTTGCAGAAAGGCTTTTTCATTTAGAGATCAACTGATGGCAGGCCAAACCAGGGTCTGCTACTGGGGGTCTTGGTGGCTCTGCTGGGCTTTAGCTTTCCTCTGAAGGAGAAGGGGTCAGTTGGGAGGAAGCATTTGCTGCTGCCTCTCTCATGTGATGCTTCAGAGTGGGGCTAGGGACTTGTCTTATAGCAAGTACCTGGGCCATCCCTGCCTGCCATCATCACAGGAATTGCAATGCGCAAGCTGCTATAGGTTGGACATTTAAAATTAACAGAAGTCACTAATGACTATTGCATCCAAGACAAAAACCAACAATGTGGACACCATCCAAGCAGTCACAGCATAGGACTCAACAACGGCAACCAAAAAACAACCCTAAACCCTAGGTCTTGAATGAAAATATTTCTATTGCTGGGCCAGAAAACGTGAAAGAACTCTTTGAATCCAAAATAGGGAGCATAAACTTTGTTGAGATCAGCCTTTGCCTAAAGAGTTTGGATTGGGGCCATACTTGGAGACCTACTGTCTCTTGCTCAGCAGGTCTCTGGGGACAACTTTAGAGTGCCTCACTGAGATTTTCAGGAGTGGCTAGTGATGACAGAGGGTCTGTTTGAGCCAGGTCAAACCAGACACCTTGAAAATTGCAGACTTTCATGTCATCTCCACTTGGACCATTAAGTATGAAAGCCCATAAAATAATTCATCCTCTTCTGCTTTGGCCTACTCATTCAGCCTCCCCCTCCTCTCCTTCATGATAAACTGTTTCACCCAATAGAGTTTGTCTGAGGTACTTTGGGTTTCAGCCATATGTATATTATTTTAATCTATCTTGCTACTTTGCTTGCCTTTTGAACATCCAAGATCACTCTTTTTATCTGTAAGTTTAACAGTATGGATATGAAGTAGACAATTTTTATTTCACTTGTGGGTTTCCTTTCACTACTGTGTATTAAACCAAGCCTCTCTTGAACACAATAATAATATTAATCCTTTGTCTTCCGTGTTGTAATACAGTGATCTGTTTGCCTGTATGAGAGAGCAGTTGTGCAATATCATCACCCAAAGTCCCCAGTATTTCTACCATATCCCAGTTAATTATATGGTGCTGCTGTTTCATATGGATCCCAATAGGATCATTTTGCTGCAGACATTATTTTAGGAGGAAAGTAGATGCTATTAAGTTTAACAAATAATTTTTTTATAAGGGATCAAACCCACCAAATCTGGCTTTCTACAGTAGTCCCAGGATAAATATGCGTTGCACATGTGCATGCTGGTGTCAGCATGAGCAGAGCTGGCAGGATTTAATCAGAAAAGCACTAAATTTTCTGTGTTTTAATTGAAAAAATCTTACTTTCAGGGTAGCGAAAGTGGTTGTCATCAGTGGTGGACTGTTTTAGGGTCACGTCTTTTTCCCACTGTCCTGCCAAAGCCTTGCTAATATGGTTTTACTGAAAAGTAGCTTAAAATGTAGTAATTCAACAAATAAGAAGTGCCGTAGCTTTTAGTGGAAAAATTTGGAAGTGCCTTTAATTTTGCTTTGTCAGGAAATAAAGTGTCTCTTTCTGGAGGGTGCAGTTGAAAAATCAAACATTCATGTATCAGCGCAGCTCTGATAGTATCACAAAGCTGAGCATGTTTGGGGACCTTTTCCAGTAATACCCTCTCTAGAGAGTCCTGCTGGTACTTCACTGTCACTTAAGGCCCAGTTATCTACTTCACATAATTTTTTAGCCTCCTGCTTCTTCTTGTAGTTGTCTATTCAGGACAGCACCTTGAGTGTTCACTCTTTGAAGATGGTGCAAGTCAGCAGCAGCCCCCACTCAGCACAGGGCAGCTTGAAGGCTTGTGGCAGGGGGAAGGCAAAGATGTCGGAGTGGCTTAATCTCAGAGTTTCACACATCAAGTGTGTTTATGAAAGTGTGGAGAAACCCTTTCCACCTCTATGGGAGTGCTGGTGAGAAGGGAACACTGCTGACTTGAGGCTATTGAGTGACATGGAAAGAACCTAAGGCATGTTCTGAGAAACAAACTGCAAAGTAGATGAAGCTTGGTGTAACTTGAAATAAATAACAAGATCTTCCTGATCAGCCCAGTTTTAAAATTTGGTCCAGCTGAGAAGCAGAGAATTAATGAACTTTTCTGTAGCTTTTGCTAAGAGCATTTCCATTTAAATGCATGCTCTGACCTTCCTCTCAGGCAGAATAAATAACCAATAAATTATTCAAAGAAGGATTTAACATAGGTAAAAATTAACACTTGTGTCAGTGTAGGTAATCAGCGTCTGCGCTGGTTCAGCACTGGTCCAGCTGCAGGGTGGGATGGGATGGGATGGGGAGCTGCCAGGAGGTCCACATGATTTCAGCATAGCCAGTGTGGGAAGAGCCACTTTCTCTCCAGTAACGTTTCTTCATCATGGCTCTCCAGGTGGAGATGTAGGAGACATGGGATGTTTCTTCCCAGGCAGGCAGGAAATCCCAATGCTTGGATGAAGCTGTGCAAGGGAGATGGAAAGAGTGGGACAAATTGAAGAGACACTTCATGTTAACTTGTGATGAGAGAGACTAAGGCATAAGCTGGAAGAAAATAGATATCTGTCAGCTCCAATGGCTCTTGCTCCCTCTCATAAGGGAAATGGGTCTCTTACTGCAAAAGAATCAGTGAGAAGCTAGATTCCATTGTATGGAAATTGGTATGAGGCAGAGAAAAGGATATTGCTGCTGCACCTTGAGGCTGTCTTGCATCTGGTCATTAAAGGTGACTTTTATCCACTCGCGTGGAGACCTCCGGGGTTTTCTGGCAGCCCTTCAAAGCAGCAACTCTGATGCTGTGCAAGCGGATGGCGAGTGTGCCCTGAGGCTGCTTTGTCAGAGGACATGTGCCAGGAGATAAAAGAGCATGTGGGCCACACTGGAGCCTGCTGTAGTGTTGATCTGCACATAGTCATCTGAATTAGGGTGATGCTTAGAGCTAAGAGTGCAGCCAGGCAGCCCCTTCTGCTGCTGGCTGATCTGGTTTGAGCAGTTACTGCCCTGACATTGTCTCTTTGGTGTCCTTAACCTCCCCTTTCCCCATCAGAAGTTGCTGTTTGCTTTAGTCCTGCTGACACCGCCATGCTCCTTAACTCCTCTTAGGCACTGCTTGTGCATGCAAGGGTTGTTTGGCATGATGTCGTTCCATAGTTAATCACTGTTGCTGTTTTTTTAATATAGCAGAAAATAGTCTGTATTTGCTCACTCACTCTGGAGGCAAAATGTAAAGCAAGGAGGGGTGGGGATGGCTGAGTCAGTTTTTCCCCATAGTGCCCAGGCTGCTGCTGGTACTGGGTGTCCAGGAGGCTGTGCTCGAAGGTCTTGCTCCAGGTTGGCATCCAGTGCATGGCAAGGCTGGGTATGGTGGTTGATTCACCCTACCGGGTGCTAGAAACGTGCTCCCTCCCTCTCATCCATATCATATTTCTATAAGCAAGGTAGGGAATACTTACAAAGAAAAAGAGTAAAATTAGCGCAGTGATGAGACTGCAGTTGGGGAGGACAGGTGAAAAATACACAATTCCAAATACAGCCTTTATCACAGACTGATTGCTAGGCTGGCAGTAAATGAGGGTCTGAGATCACCCAGTTAGCCTTAAAAAACTATCTTCAGGCAGACCGTGCTTGGCACTGATTGGCATTAGAGTGAGCTGCAGAACTGAAGTCCATCATAAGTGGAAAGAAAAAATCTTTTCTTTAAAAAAATAGGGGGTGTGTGGAGATGTTCTTCTTTTCTGTATGTCTCTAGCCCAAGGTCTTGCCAAAGGGGTGGAAAAACATTTCAAAAGCTGGAAGAAAAAGTGTTTCTTTCATCAAGGGCAGCAACAGAGCAGACTGAAAGCCCTAGGCATGTGTTTTGTTTGATATTAAAGCACTTTTTTGGACAAAAATTACTTTACTGAGGGAGATCACTTCCAATGAAGGAATGTTTGCCCCAGTAGGGAGGAGGTTCTCTGAAGGCTGCAGGACATGGACACCAAGGGCTTGGCCTGCCTGTAGTCCCCAGATGATCAGCTCAGGGCCCAAAGCTGAGTGCCATGGACGAAGAGGAGAAGCAATGCGAGCTGGTCCTGCCTTTCCAAGCCCTGCTGACCACATCAGGATAACCAAGGAATGATGCGCCCTGAGCAGACAAAGACCTGACAAATGTGTACATCGTGCTCCTGCCTGCAGGGCCACCCTGCTGCTGGTGCTAGATCATACATGAGGAAGAACTCGATGTTTGTCTGTGGGATCCTTTCCCCCTTGTTCCTTGGCATCTCCTTCTTTGGACAGAAGGCAGTGGAGCGATATTTTTGGGTACTTGCTTGCAGCCATACCTGTGGTGGCCACACAACCCGCTGATCCAAACCCCGACATACGGACCGAACCACCCAGCTAGACCTTGGACTTGCCTTGTCACTATGGACTTTCTCAGTGACCTCAGACTGTCTTGATTGCAATGCTTCTTGTAGCAAACCCAGTTTCTGAGCTCTCATGCACAGAAGAGAGCATTTGTTTTCATCTGCAGCACTTCTAGTCCATGTAGGCTGTAAGAAGGCATCACCAGAATGCACTCTAATGGCACAAAACACTTTCATGGCAATTCAGATGCAGCATTCAGTGATTATTTTAGTATCTTCTTACTTTTCAAGCTGCTCTTCCTGCTTGTCTGATTTGACTCAAGATTTTTGAACTCTTGGGAGCAGCACTGCTGTTTCTTCACTTGGCCTATCACACCAAGTTGCCTCTGGTATGGTGGTTAGGTTATCTTATTGTTCTCCACCATTTGGCTGCAGGATGGAGGACTTAATAGCTTTCTGCAGGTGTAACTTATTTCAAGGATAGCCCTGAACCCTGCAGCAAGAAAACCCAACCTCCTTGCATACGTATAGGTTGATTTCTGAGAAGCAGCGGCCTGAGTAGGATTGCAGCTGTAATGCTGAGCTTGCATTTATCTCTGTTTCTATCAGCCCTGATAGGTGTGCTGTGTGAAGGGAGTATTTATTCTTTAAAAGGTTTAAGCATTTAATATGGCACCACTTCGACTGCTTTTGGAGAAAGCATCTGGACACTTATTTGATTGGGCCAAGAAAAACATCCTGCTTGAAATTGCTAAGTAGTTCCTACAGTATTTTAGCTAATATTAGCATGGGCTCTTGGAGGAGGCAGTCCAAGGAAAAAGGAACACTGAAATATTCCAGGAGTCCATTGTAAAATGAGGGATGAGGACTTTGCCATGGAGAATATATTTTCTAAACTAAGCCAGATAATTCCAGAATCATAAAAAGCTGCTATTAATATTAAAATCAAGTATTACTTGATGCTGTAGTCCCTACTGAATTCAATTGCTCCCAGAAAGTACAAAATAAAGAGGGATACATATGGCAGCTTGAACAGGGAATATCCCCAGCTTGACCCAGCCTGAAACCTGAAGAAAAAATGTCCTGTTGCTGCTGACCACTAATTACAAGCCATGGCTTTTTGGAGAAATAGGCGTTTTTGTAACACTGCAATGATTTTCTATATGAAAGAGAAGCCTCTCTTCAGAGAGACAATTTTCACTATTTTGAGGTAAGAAAGGGTAGAAAATCTCAAAGAAATGCTAAAGATTAATTGAAATGCATTTTTCAGGACTCCTGGATTGTGTTTCTAAGGAAGACAGCATCTCCTGACCAGCACAGCATCCTTAGCCTTCCTCCCAGACCCTATCCTGCTGACAATGCCAAGTAAGTGGTTTTCTTGCTGTCTGCCTCATCTTCCCCATGAGCAAACCTGTAGTAACGGAGAACAACTTGAACTGGTAAAAGCAACAGAGGTAAAAGCAGCAGTACTTACTGTCAGCTCTAAACTGAACAAGTTGCTGTTCCGTGCTAATCCACACGCAATATAAAAGGTCATTCCAATTGTAAAAGTGAGATGCTATTTTTAGGCATAAAGATTATTATTAAAGTGGAAATGGAAAATAACCTGAAAAGAGGAATTGAAAACACAACATAAATGTTACCCATATTTCACTGAAAACAAGGAATTGCTTGAGTCTTGACAGCATCCTTCCTCCTACAAGGATGGATTTTTATAACAGTGCATTATTAATAGTCACATCAATACATGAGTCAGAGGAGAGACTATCTGCTAAACAGAAGCTGGTTGGGATATTGCCGCATTACGTTAACTGTATTTCTGTTGGGCCAAGTATTTCTCCCAGTTTGGGATTTTTCTCTTTTTCTTCCCAACAAGGATATTTGAAGTCATTTGCACAGAAAGGCCTATTTGTTCTCAGCACAAACACTTGTAATAAGTATATGCTCTCCACAGAAACAAGATCCTTTCTACTCTACAAGTGACCATGTAAAGCCAAAAAAAATCTCACTAGAGATGGAAGGGCTTGACTGTGATTCAGGAGGGTTTTGCTGTAGTTCTGTATATCGCTGGTCTCCCCTGTGGACTCATACCTGAGCGAACAGTTATCAGAGCAGAAATGTCCACCCCAGGATGCTTCTGTCTTCTGGGGAGATGTTCTGTTAAAATCAAAATGCTTTCAGAAAGCTTAAGTTAAACTGACATGCTCTGTCCAGGTTTTCTGGGATAAACAAGACTTCCTTTTGGAAGGAGCCACCTCATCCATTCATATCTGGGAAGCAAGGTGTTAGGATAGACAAAAATGACCCTGATGCAGAAGGTGCCAGATCCAGGCACTGAGTCCTGGCTCCCTGCATTTTCTAAGCCGTGAGTGTGCCAAAAGGAAGAATACCACACTTTTTCTTCAGATTGTCTATACTGAAGTACTGGCTCACCTCTAGATGTTGCTCAGTGCTTCTTCCAGCACTTGGTATGTATCGCTTTCAACACAGCTGGGGGCATAAGGTACTGGAGACACAGAGAAATAGGCTGCTGGAAATGTAATTTGTAGGTGTTTTGGAAAAGTGGGTTTTTTTGAGACAAAGATGCCTGCATAAGGTTTGGTGCCAGCATTACCATGGAGCTCTTCTGCTACTGAATAGCTCCACTTGTGCCTCTGTGCGCAGGGAGCCTTGAACTTACATGGGTAGGTGTAAACCCTTCCTTGGTGAACATGTTTGGGGGCTGTATCTGCAGACATATGCCACCAGCTGCAGTATTTCGTGCTGTTGGTAACACCTCTGCCTTCTGATGTGATTAATGGTGCTAAACCCTGAGCTTGACTAACAGATGTTGCCAAGATCAGGCCTCCAAATTAGGCTGCAAATAGCAATGAAGCAGTGAAACCTCAAAATCCAGGGAAGCCTGGAAATAGGGAACTGGCCCCAGAATACCAAATCCAGAAAAGATCTGTGCAGGAGCACAGCCAGTCCAGGAGCAGGGGTTTTTACAGTGAATGCTCAGAGCCCATCATTGCTGCAGCAGTTGTGGTACCCAGCAGTGTGGCTGTGAGCAAGAGGCCAATTCCAGCCTGGCACAGGTTGCCCTGCTGCAGCATTTCCCAGGGAGCTGCAGAGGCTGGCTGGCTGGCTGGCTGCAGCCGAGGTATTTGCTCAGAAAAACCAGGTGTCGTTTCTGTGAACACTGTGAGCTGTCATCTTGGCTTTCTCTTTTTTATTATTTAAAAGACAGAGAACAAATACGAGAAAATGAACTGCAAATAATGACTAACAGCACTTCCAGTCCAAATATTTGTTCACATAATCATGTGGAAACTTTGAAGACTTATGAGTGGTTCTAGTGCTGTTTATAATGAAGCTTGTTCCAAAGATGGTCAAGATGTTCCTCTCCCAATGTCAGAAGAACTCTGCACTGAGAGCTATATTCAGAGCTTCACGCCATATCCTGTGAGGTAACAGATAGTGAAAAAATGTTGTAGTAGATCTACTGTCTGGAAGCATCCTTTCAGACAGGATACTGCATCCCTAAGCAGCTCTGCCCGCTTGCACATATTGGTCAACCTCTCTGCTTTCAAACTGGGCTCCTTATAGAGGGTGTATTTGTGTTTTCCAGGTTTAAGACCTGGGCTCAAGCTAACATTATCCAATTAATTATATATGTTTCTTTTCTTTCCTCCCGTAGTTTGAACCCTTGGAAGCTGAACCTAATTTTCTTCCAGCCATGCAGCACTGAGCAGAAAGGTTGTGGTCACTTGGCTTCTCAAGAGAAACAGCGCAAGCATATCTTGTTTCAGTGCAGGTTCAGTTTTATAACCCAGTGAAAGTGTAGGAACTGGAGCCTATGGCATGGGAAATTCACCAGTGAAGAAAGGCTTCCCAACTCACTCAGGGGTGATGCAGGCAGCTATATAACCTGGCATGAGACTTAGGGGGTACCCAACCATTTGGCCTCTGATTTCTTGAGAGCAAAGCAGTCAGCCAGTGTGAGGATCTTAACCTGGTGGTTTAAGCTCCGTAATACACAATTTACCGAGTCCCTCAACTTAACTTGGCCATAGTGGCTGATATAATAATTATAAAAGAAGCTCCTGGAAATGCAGATAACTTTTGTTTCCTCCACTGTCACATTGACTGATATTAGTACCCTTCTTGGCACTAGGTTGGATGTTGTTTTTTTTCCTGTGTCTGTGAACACTGGTCTGCAGTAATGCCTGAAGAAAGAGGATATGAAGGAGCCTTGTAGGACAATGCTTTAGAAATCTTTAGGAGTGGCTACTTGTCCTTCGTGGCATGTCAGGAGATGCCTGACTATCCATGGGCCAAGAAGAGGACGGCTCCCCACTTCCAGATTGCAGAGGTTGATGTGAGGTCCCTTAGACTCTTTTCTCCCAATTAAGACTTTTCTGGGGGTTCAGCTGAGAAATGTGAGTGTTTATCCCAATATCCCACTAGTGACAGCAGGACTTCTGGAGCTAGTGTTAGGAGACCCTGCAGAACTTCCAGTTCCTGGTCAGCAGTACTTGTGTTCTTCTAGTTTGACTTTTGGCAGCTGGGTTCAGCAGAAGGCTTGAGCTACTCATGCTCAGTTGGTTCATCAACAGTACATGGTGCCAGTAGGTGGGGATTGAGCAACTCTCCTACCATTGGCATGGATGAAGAGGAATCTTCCATGCTTGGGCATAGAGCTGCTAAATGCCCTTCCCAAAGATAATTCTGCACTTGCAAGGGAGCCAAGCCTGAAGTGCAAGCTTTTAAGGTCTTTTCACTGAATATAATGAATTATTTTGCTTCTTGTAATTAAGGAGGTGCAATTAAGAATGATACAAATAGTAAGGTAGTGTTTGGCATTTACAGAAAACCGTAGGCTGTGCAATTCAGGATGTATTGCTATTAGTGGCCAGACATTTTTTGCCATTAAAATATCAAGAGATCCTGTACAGCACTGGGTGCTGTTGATTTGTGATCAAAGCTAGCATGCAGGTAGCAGGTGGCATTTCTACAGTTCCTGCAGGGAATATATCCCAAAACGTCAAATTTGTCCCTTTCCATTAGAGAAAAACGTGTGAGAAGAGGACTGGGGGAAGAGAAGGAAGGAAGGAGACTGTTTCTCTATTTAAAAATTAATATTTTAGCTTACAAATGTTAAGGTGGCTCACAAAATTAGGAGGCGCTAAAAACCAGAGTAAAAGGAAATGTAATTTTTCTCCTTGTTGCCACCATTTTCTCTTTGACTCCCAAACTTTTGTCTATCAGACAACACACATCTTTTCTAGACAAAAATACTCAGAACCTGTGAAACTTTGAGAAAAATGTCGTTTTCCAAAATGTGCTTTTGGAATGAAAAAATCCTAATCCCTAATGCATTGCTACTTGTCCTGACTTTGCAGAGGCCAAACGTGCCTTTGAAAGCCTCCTCTATAGTATGATTGCCAAGTTCACTTTTGAAGTAGAAGGGGCAAAGGGTAAACCCAGCTCTTCCCACCCCCAGAAAGGACTAATGGGGATCCTCTCAAGTAATTGTTACAGTATTAATGGTGGGGAAAGCCTCATGTTGGGGAAAGCTTTTAGCTTTTATTGTTTTCATTCTCCCCACCAGTCTTGATAGATTATTATCATTGCTGCTGGTAGCTGGTACGTGGTCTCATCCCAACAGACAACCGCAAGCAAGATACTGCTGTGCCTCTTGCCTGGCCTTTCTCCAGCTTCCCTGAGAGTCATGTTGGTGTTTATAGTGTGCCTCGAAATGGAGAATGGTTTATCTCTCATTTTAAAGGGGCTCACCATATTATAGCCCTTGTGCATCGTTCTCTAAATCTATGACAACCATAAATGAGATTTGTTCAGTATCAGAAGCAGAGCTGACAGATGGGCAAGGACAGTGTCCTGGGTTTTGGCATGGCTGGCACTGGGAGAATAATTCTTGAGGGACCATTTCTGCTTGTGTGAGTGTTTTCAGAGCATCTTTAGAAGTGCCATCCTCTCCCCTGCTGTATGCTTTTTCTTTATAAATCCTGATGGAAGAAGGATTTCGGTTCAAACATAAAGCTTCCTTCTACCTGAGCAGCTTAGGGCAAAACCGTGATCAAACCCATGAACCAAAATGCATTTATTAGCATTATAAATTTAATCCATAGCTTTTAGTAAAAATAAACCAACTACCCTCCAAAGTGATTCTGCTAGAAAGCGGAGTTCCCCAAACTGAAGGTCTGAAAGACATGATAAACCTGAAAGACAGTGAGGGGGAGGTGGTTTGGACAGCCCAGTCCCTCCCAGCTTGCTCTGGTGTTGGAAGTGATCCACCTAGCCTAGAAAAGTTCTATCAGCAAAGCAGTGGTTTCTCAGAGGCTCGCATCTCTTTCTCCTTAAGGATGGAGAAAGGTTTCCAAAGACATCCCAAGCATCTCCAGGTAAAGCTTCCCATCCCCAAACACCCTGCTGCGTTCTGTAGGACAATGAAACATAAAAGAAATATGGAGATGCTACCAAGACACCTTCTCCTTTGGTCACCCTGCCACTAGAGGAGCTTTCTTTAACTGCCTAGCATCTCCCTGTTTAGTTTTGCTCTTGACAGCTGCCATTTGAATAATTTAATCCAGTGCCCTGCTCTGCTGTGCCTTGTAGAACACGATGTGTGATGAGCAGGATGTCAGCTACGGAGAGCTCAGGAGCATTCTCATCCTGGCACTGAAGACTTACCAAGAGCATGCAAACAAACCATCAAGAGCCTAATGAAGCATAGGCAGGGACATGACTGCTCCCAGCAGTGAGGGATATGGACACAGGCATGGTAGTCCCTGCCTGCATCTCCTTCCATCTTTTCACCTTCCCCTTTCCCTGTGCCCTGTGCCTTTTCATTCATTTTCTCTTTTCCGTGGGCTAATTCACACTTTTCCAGGTGCCTGTTATCACTGCCACCTTTTTTTCCCTGCTCGCAATTGATCCACAGCAAAGGAACGAGAGTGTCATTTGGTGGGGCACCGGGAGGGAGCTGGGGTGGCAGATGGCTGTGTGGCAGGGCCAAGCCAGGGCTTATCCATCACTGCTGTGGGCACAGCATTTACAGCAGTGCTGGCATTCAGAGGGGTGAGCCGGAACAGGTAATTGTTGGCAGAGAGGATGCATTTTTTACTGCTGATGAGGAAGAGAGGGGCAGGGCTGGGGTTGTGCTAATGCCACAGTGAAGGATGAATTCATCACAGAGTCTCCTTTTTTTTCTGCATTAATTCATTCAGCCTTGATCGATGCTGGAGTACTCCCAAATGCCAAGCTGCTGGTAGGTCTAAAGCAGAAACCTTTCCACAAGCAAAGCTGCTGAGAAACAACCAGGGTGTGCTGAGATCCCTGATGCCCTGGTCATTGTCACCCCTGTCACTAAAGTCAAAGGGTCAAAAAGTGCCTCCCCTCCTTTCACCCAGGGATTCTGGTTTGGATTGTGGTCCTGCAGCAGGGTTCATCTGCATTAGAGCTGTAAGGTGCCATCAATAAACAGACGGCATAGTGGCGCAAAAAGGCAGATGTGGTTAATGATGAGCCAGTTTGCACACCCCAAAATATGCTTTCAGCAGAGATGGACACCTGCGTTAGGGCGTGACTCCTGCCAGATCCCAGCCAAGAAACCCCCAGAAACTCTATGCCTTGAGGACCTCATGCAGGTGACAGTCCCACAAGCAGGAATCAATTTGGCCATGACATTGCTCCAAGTCAGCTCTGAGGCATTCTGGTATTGATGCTCGCTTTTGGCTTACTAGTTTGTTGTGGTTGTGCTTGGATGCCTCCCAGGGCTGTCAGTTAGTCAAGAATAACAACAAAAATGTTTACCATGAACAGGCTTGTAGGCTGGATGTACACTTAGGAAAGACCCCAATGTGAGGAGCGAAACACAAGAGAGAATATAATTAGAGGGGTGAAAAAAATTCATCTGTTTCCCCTCTATTTTTAGTTGTAGACATTTTCAGAATCCAGCCACTTCTGAAGCTGATTCTAAATTTATTATGTCCCTTTTTAGAGAACTTTCTGCATTTTTTCCCCTAATTTGAGTATCTGCTAAGTATTTTTAAAAGTGGCAGTCTTGGCAAACTGAACAAAGCTACTTCTTTGCCCATTGAAGTTATCTCACGTTTGTGTTTAAGAGACAATAAGTAAAGGCAATTCAATGGGAATTGGCAGGACTATCTAAGTCTGCATGCAGCAAAATTTAGCTCTGTCCTCCCAGAATGAATCTCTGTTGGAAAGCAGCTCTTGGATGGTTTCAAGCGGGAATTTTCAAAGACTTTAATTCATCATGTCCTTCTATTCTGCTGCAAATCATTCACACAGCATGTGGGAGGGGCCTCATTCATCTAATTTCAGCCATTCAAAATTGAGGTTTTAAGCCTAAATTCCATGTTGTGGTTCCCTTGTGTTTCAGGGGGAGATTGGCACCAGCAACACCAGTCTCTCCTAGTACATCGACTACTTCACTCAAGATGCTTTGTTTCCAAGCGACCATATTCAGGGAAAGACACATCTGCCCAGTTCTCACTGTCTTTCCTTATATTTCTCGAGTATTGTTATGTTTTTCTTTGCTACCTGACATATCAGTGCTCAGTTTACATTGTCTGCTTGAAGATGGTTTGGCCAAGGCACAAAGTGCTATTCCCCTCTGAAAATATGGATTTAGCAGCTCTTTGCTTTGACTTTCTGTATTACAACTTCTGCTTTGCCCAGGCTGTGGGTTATTCATTATACACAGGCTGCAGAGACAATTGTATTCCTTCCTCTTCCTACTTGTGTAATATTTTGACATTCCCCTGTATCTGTAGGGATTCAGCCCAGTTTTTAAATAAATATCTGTCTTTCCCATGGGAAGAAGTCCGGGGGCTCCTACCTGGGATGTATCTTTCCAGCTGTCTGAGTTTTCTTCATCAGCATATTGAGCTATGGAATCATAGAGGGTTTGGAGGTTGTGGGAGGGGTGGCAGCAGAATAGCAATTGGCTTTAGACAAAGAAGAGCCACGCCAAATTGGTGTTCCAACAGCCTGTACCCACCGTCCTTTGTGTTTGGTTATCTTTTGGCTTTTCATTTTCCAGGTGAAATAGAAAGTTTTCCCATTTTCTAAAGAAGGGACAGAGGCAATCCCTGTGTTTATTGGAATACCCTGCTAGGTGATAACTAGAGAGGAGGATTCTTCCACCCATGAAAAAAAGGAGTTCTCAGATTTGGGAAGAGGAAGTTTTTCTTGCTGCCTTTGTCAGCATTGTGGTGTTAGTGTTTATGTGAATTTCTGGTTATTGCTTATGAGATGTTTGGCTTCTAACTGAATATGTCTTGTAGGGGGAGGCTACACTTTGCTTTCAGTCCAGGCTCTAGCATTTTCCAGGTACCTGTAGGGATGTTTCAAGGCCCATTTGAAATCCAGAGGGGAGGTAAGTGTCATTCTTAAAAAAGCATTATCTCATCCATGAGTTCTTGTGAAAGCTGACACAGGTGCCAGGTGGGAAATCACAGATACTGTCTTCCTTTCCCATATTTCCAGGCCAGTTGTCCTGTGTAGAACCAGAGCCTCAGCAGCAAAAGTTAATTTATGTCAGACTTGGATTTCATTGTAAAAAAGGCCAAAACATCTTTAAATGCCTCGAAAGCTGTAATACACCAGACACCCTGCGGAATGAGGTACTTGTAGTAGGTGGGGCTATCTGGTGATGGTTAGTATTACATTGGAAGGCCACATCTGAAGTGCTGATGCTTCCCTGACTCATGGCAATTCCAGCCACCCCAGTAGCTTCTCACACCTTCTTGTCACCTAAGCAGCCAGGTGATGGGTGTTCTCCTCCCCAGTATTGGTGGGATGCTTTACAGTTTGCCACCCAAAGGACAGATCATAGAATCGCAGAATGGTTTGGGTTGGAAGGGACCTTAGAGACCATCTAGTTCCAATCTCATGCTGTGGGGGCAGGTAGGCTTCCACTATGCTTTAAACATGAGTTAGAGCTGACTTAGCAGAACCACGTGTACATGCTCCAGCTCTGGAGCTGCTCATTGTATCAAATCCATAGGAGAGATGAAAATATAAGTGGCTTTTCATCAGGTAAGATGACTGATTATGCTTAGGAGCCCTGATGGTGCCATGTATTTTGGATGGTTGATTAAATATCTGATTTTTAGCTAAAATTTCAGCTTAATGTGGACAGGTTATCATACAGCTGATTGCTATAGAGGTCTTGAGCTTTCCCTGAATCATCTGGCAGCAGGCACAGATGGGGCCATGGATGGTAGAGCCTCTACCAGGCTGTTTCCAGCACCCACAGGGAACACAGACCAGGGCAGATGCCAGAAAACAAACTTTCTGATCTAAATTGTGCCTATTGACAAACAACTGTGCTAGAAATAATTCTTGCTACTCCCTGGATGTCAGCAATTCAAATATTTAAAAGAAGGAAAACAACAACCTTGCTCTTATTTTAGTGTTCATTTTTCTTTTTAGCCTTACTTGTTTGTGAACTTTTTATTGAAAGAAGAATTTGATGGCTTTGAGTGAGCACATATGGTTTGTGGTAGCCAGAGGTGCTGAGTGATGCTCTCAGAGCAGAGTTGGCATTTACCAGTGCACACACCCAGAAGCAAACTGTAGGGTGGATTAGCCTGTGCTATTCCCATGCCCTTACCAGCCTACATGCAACTCTCAGCCTTGCTTAGTCACACTTGGAGCTTGTGGTTGCTTGTCCAGGCTGTGCAGCAAGGACGTGGGCCAGATCATGCTTTTTCTGCTGTTGCTTTGCTGGGAAGGACCAGATCTCTTGCAGAGATGTGCTGCAGACAGAAGGTCTCTGCGGCAGCTTGGCACTGCCCTGCCAGCTGCACAGAGGGTATGGACACCTCCTGTATGCCAAGCTCTGCTGGTGCAGGTATGAGTGGGAGGGCTGGTATTTCATGCTACTACCCAAGCAACACAAGGCAGTTGGGAAAGGCATTTAAATTGAAAGTCCTTGCCCCAAGCCCTAGCTCTGTAGTCCAGGACTCACCCCGTGTGCTAAGCAGTGCCAGTGCACTCACAAGTCAGGTTACTAATTCAGAGTAAACTTTGTTTTTATTTGGAAACTTACAAGCAACAGGTTCATGTTTCTTCTCACATATGCCTCACATATTTGCCTTTTGTTGTTTTGGCTAAAGCTATTCTCCCAGGACCTCGCAAGCACACTGAGCAGCATATGGCCTTCTACTTGCTCCATTTCCAGCCCTCATTTTTTCCCAGAGTAAACCAGACTTTTTCAGGCAATACTAATCCCTTGTGCCCATCACTGGTAGAGAAAAGCATTAATAACTGCAGTTATCCTGGAAATATCTGTCACTCGCATTTGTTTTTCGTTTCCCTTTGGGTAATCATGCTCCAGATCTAATTACTGCAGAAATTTCTTTTGCTCCAATGAGCAGCATTTTGGGTTACTTCCTCGGCTGGTAGTAAGCTTAATTCCACCGGTGATGGGAGATCCATATTGATTTATGCTGGCCAAGGATTCACTGTTTCTCATCTTTATTCTGTGTGTGGCAATGACACATGCCTGAGCAGGCATCTCCTCCTCTCCGTGCCACCAAAAAACGGACCAAAAGCACCATCTTATTGGGAGTGTGCTGGGAACTTGCAAGTCAGGTACAGCCAGCCACTGGGAGAACTGGTCAGGCTGGGGAGAGAAGCAGAGCCGTGAGGACAGTCGAACTGTAAGATTAATCTCTGTATTATTATACACGTGAATTTGCCACAAAATAAAAGGTGTAAAAGGGTGAAAAGGAGTCATCCAAGAAGGCTGTTACTGGAGTTGGATTAATGGGAGCTCAGAAAGCATGGGGATGGAGTGGGGACCAATGGAGCGGGGTTGAGAAGATGGCAGGGCAAGGAGTAGGACTGGTATAATTCACTTACATGGAGCAGGGTGGGCTCAGAAGCAGATTAAATAGCCTGAGCTACAGCACTGCATTTGGGTTCTTAGGCACACAAGACCATGGAAAAGACCATTGCACCAGATAACCATAGATTATGGCTCCTAAGGGAAGCAAATGGTACAAGGAGTTCATATATGAACTGGTGCCAGAACAAAAGCACCCCATTACCATGTGGTGAGCAAGATGGATAGCATAGTGTGACCCTGGAGACGATTCAGGAACAGGACACAGACTCCTGGAACTGGTGCAGTAAGTCTGAAATGAGCACTTAAACCTATCATAAGTCAATGGATTTGGGGTCTTTCCTGGCTTAGCTGTAGCAGCTGAGACCATGTGAGAGAATTGATGCTCAGGACAAAGCTCACCCAACCACTTCCACTTACAGAGAGGCAAAAAAAATTGATATATTATCCACAAGAGGGAAGAGGAAAGTTTTGAGTTTTGCTTGTTTTGCTCCCCAGCATTACTCAGGATATGACTACTCTATGATTTCCCCAACTATTCTATGATTCTAACTACTATATGATTCTATAGAACTTTGGGTGGCATGGTTTAGTGGAAGGTGTCCCTGCCCTTGGCAGGGGGGTTGGAACTAGATGATCTTAAGGTCCTTTCCAACCCTAACTATTCTATGATTCTATGAATGGAGAGAAAGGGGCTGTAAAAATAAAAAAATAGGCAAGGAAAGGGGAAACAAAAGAGAGACAAGATGTCTTTTCTTTTTTCCTTAATTAATCTTGGAAGGTGATGACAGCATAGGATGAGAAATGAGAAGTAAATGCTCTGCTAACAGCCTTTCATAAAGATCTCTGGGCTTGACAAATGAGCTAAAAGCCACAGGACCAGGAACCAGAGCTCTGCCAGTACATTATAGATAATCCAGTGGTCAAAGGGAAGGAGAGCAGAGGTTGAGGTGGGAAAAAAAAAGCCTTCAGCCCCCTCCAGAAATGCCCCCAGCATCTTGGCTTCCAATTACTCAGGTTCCTGGGCCTGCAGATTGAAACCCACCTGGTGCTTTCTTGGGTCTTGTCTGAACATTTGCCTTTTTTCAGTGGCCTTGCTGCTTTCACATCTGTGCTGGGCTTCCCTGCCCAGCTGAGCAGCACTGTGCCTGCTGAAAGATCCGCAGCTCCATCCTGCTCATCCTATGCTTCAGGGCAAGGTATCTTTTAATTGGTGTTTTAGCAGCAGGGCCAGCAGCTCTGACCAAACTTTCACTGGTCTTTCACTAGCATTGGCAGTTGCGGATCCTGAATTTATGTTGCTCCTGCCATGGATTTCTTTACTGTGTTGGACAAATCACTTGATCTTCTTGTGCTTTTAGAAGTATCAATCCCAGCCTACATCAGAGAGCGATTATGAGAATAGGTGAGCAAAAGGCTATAAATATATTAACAGTGAACATCATAAATCCCAGCATTTTGTGGGACAAAACTGTGAAGAAGAAATAGAAGAATTAAATAAAAGAATAGGATGGAAACAGAATACAATAATTAGAAAGGGGTTTTTAAGCAATAAAATCACACCATTGTAAGGGATTACTTTTTAATTTGGTCATCATTGTTTTTCTGGAATTTTTATTCCAAGATAAGAACTGTATTTTGGCTTTTTGCTTGGATTCTGATTATGCATGAGCAAACTGAGGCTGAGGCTGGCAACAGCTTCTGCAATCGCCCGAGAGCAGTTAGAGACACGTAGAAGTTACTCCCCCAGGACAACCCAAACGATAAACTTTATTGCCCTATAAAGAGTAACCTGCAACATCAAAGGCTTTTCAGGCATCAATAAAATCAGCATTAACTAAATTGTCAGCAGCCACTATTCCCTTCCCCCAGTCTGCTCGGCTATTTGGTTCCAATTATGCTAAATTGGGACTCCAAATTTTGGATGAAAGCCAAACTGTCAATCTCATAATCAGTTATGAACAATGTAAGCAATGTCTATCTAATCTGTAAATGACCAGCTAGTCTGAGAGGCTCCTATAACGATGCTAAAATAACCATTGGGTTGGTAATTACTCATGTCTGGAAAGAGGGGGAAAAAAAGAACCAGTCAGGAACTGCTGGTCCCAACAGTTCAGAGGGCTCCAAACCCCAGTGCAGCACATTCCCTAAAGGGTCAGTAGGAAATGCAAGAAAATAGGAAAAATTTCAAGGTGTGGGGGTATTTCGGGTGTTTTTAGGGACACAAATATGTGCCCTGTAACTTTGCATATGGCCACGTAGAGTGTGAGCAAAGCCGGGGCACCCAGGGGCTTCTTGGTATCATGTGTGAGGTGATGTGAGCAGTCTGAGCTCAGTGGAGAAGTATTGCCCTAGGTAAATAATTTTTCGCGAGGGCATCTTCCTGCCAGCCAGTCCAAACACCTGAATATTCCAGTGCAGGCAGCGAACAACCCCCTGCAGGGAAGCAACTGCCGGCACACTCACAGATTTCCATTTAACCAGAGCATCGCTTAATAGGTGTGAAAAGAGACTGCATGCAAAATGCAAACATCTATCGAGGAATGCTGAGCTTCATTTAGTAGAGGGGCAATGGCAAATCATGCAGAAAAAAACAAGTAAATAACATTTACCCGGAGGTGGTCTCGGTAGCAAGGCGGTATTATTTGTGAACCAAGCAGCGAGATGGAAACACTGCAGAGGATGCTGCTGCTCACCGTCGTGGGAGCTGCTTGGCACCAGATTGGGGCCAGGAGCACAACGTTTTGTGGTGATTTGGAGGAAACCCCATGGGTAAGCACTAGAGTTTTCCCTAGGGAGGGCTCAGGGTCTAAGCATCCTCTGCAGACTGTGCACACTTCCTCCACTGGAAATGGAGGGTGAGCTTTGGTGAGGAAACAACCCCTTTTTTCAACTCTATCAGAACATGCTCTGCTTTAGCACACACCCTGTGTAAGCATTCAGGAAGAATTTCCTAAATTCATCATTTACCCTTGAATACTTATCAAAGCCTCTGTCTGCTCTAATGCCTTTTCTCATCTCCAGCCAGCCATCATCAGCACAGGTAAGAATACCAATGATAAAAAATTAAAAGCTACAATAAACATTATTGATGCCATTCCTAATGAGACAGAGAAAGAGAAAGAGAGGATGCTGGGGTGATAAATATCATCTGTCAGCAATAAATTACAGCCATCATTAGGTTTCTACAGTGGGGCCTGACAAATTATTTTGTGGAAGTACATGCTAAGCTGCGCCTTACACACAGTCTCAGCTATTCCAAGGCTGCAACTTAAAAAAAAAAAAAAAGTAAATCTATGAAATTGATAATTGATTCTGTATCAATCTGAGATGCACCATGTAGCACTGGAATAGCACTCTGTGCTAGGTACTGCTCCAGCCATGGCTGAACTTCTCGGACAGGATAAGGATGATAGGACTTTATGCAGTGGGCAGCAGATTGGATAAAATAAGGGAAGGAAAGCACAGGCTGGGCTCTGCATATGTGTGTATGGCTCACCTTTAAGGCCACAGCTGGGTTTGCAGGTTGCCCTGACCCCACCAGCTTCCTTATTTGGGAATTCGTGCTCTTTTTTTTGTGAAGGATGGGCTCTCTCTTGGTCATATGGGGATGATCCCCAGCAAGCACTGCTCTGCCCCTTCAGGAGACTTGCGCCACTGCTGCAGGGCCACAGAGGCCCAAAACTGTGGGCGCAGGAGCTGTCTCAAGCTGCACCACAGCAGAAATGGGCAACAGCCTGGTGATGTCATGGTTAGAAAAAGTGGGTTTGATGTGATCAGAGGGAGCATATTGCAGGATGAGTCCACCTCATCCCTATGCCCACATGTACCATTGCACCTTTGGCTTAGCTTCCAGCTCGCTTGTTGCAGCAACCCTAGGATTGCCTCCGCTGCACACCTTATAGACCTTAATTTGCAGAACAGCAGAGAAAGGGGAAAAAACCGTGTTGCAGTGCAGTCTTTACAAAAGCCATTCATCCCGGTGCTCTTACTAACAGGCATCAAATGAGATTCCTGCAGTAGATGATTTGTTTTGTCCTTCTCCTGCCGGCTCAGATTAATCTCTGCTCCTGAAGTAGTGGTGTCATTTCTTGGAGACATACGGCAGCAGGAATCAGAGAGCCCCATAAATTAGAAACAATTCAGGATCCATCCATCTTCCTTCCCACTCTCCATCCCTGTACTTTCCTGCAGGGCAAGGGCAGGCCCCGCAGGTACCGGCACAGCCGCCTTTTCGTAGACTAATAAATAAAAAATCCTCAACAAACTCAGGATAGGAGGAGAGATTCGAACAGAAGAAGGATTCTCGTGGTCAAAAGCAATTTGCCTTCTGCTGTTTTCCTTCCTTTAGGTTTGCACAAGTGGGATCATGGCTGGCAGTGAAATGCCCTGTCCCCAAGAGCATGTCTGCTCTCCTGGGTCAGATAGCACCCAGCAGTGACACCGGCCACAAGACACAGCACCAACTGTGTAAACCTTTAAAGGTTTACAGAGCCCCACATAAAATAATTCCTCCCAGGTACGTTAGTCACTAGATTTCTCTAGGTTTTATTCAAATGAGAGCTGGGCTTGATTTCTTTTTTCCCCCAGTGGCAGGCTTTTTTGTAGAAATATACAGATTTTTGCAAGAAGAGTCTTTTTACATCTTTCAAAACTCATTGCAACAGCTTGACTAAAAAGGCTTTAAAAAAGGGAGCAAGCATAGGGACATGGGATGCATGCATGTTTGTAGGAATGACATAGGATCAGAGGAGCTCAGTGTGCACCTGATATATTCTTGTCCTGCTTGCAGTGGTCTCAGTTCTGTCCCCTCCTAGTCCATATAATGGCAATACATACACTAAATACATTTATATGTCTGTTTTTATATACAGATACACAATGTATATATATGTAAATGCACATATAGAGAGATAGATCTATTATACTCTATATAGATATATATCTACTATAGAGAGTTCTATTATGTATCTATTAATATATATTAAAATATCTATTATGTACATATAGAGAGATAAATATATTTCATTCTGGATAACAGAATGAAAGCTTGGAGGAGACAGGAATACCACTGTTTATTATTTATGGAGTCCACACTCTGACAAGCAGTGTACAGGCATAAAAGCAAGTGCAGTCTCTCCCCTAAGGAGTTTACAAGCTTGCTTAGACATAGACAAACTGGTGTAAGAGCCCAGGGGGCTGGAGGGAGCCAGCAAAGGTTGGAAGAAAGTGATGAGGCTCCAGCACACTTCAAAATCCGTCTGTTTCCTATGTTGGCAGTCATCAGCGTAACACAGCATCGATCGCTGTTTTGTTCCATCTTTCCCAGAGCCATCAGATGCTGCTGAGGGCGGAGGGTTACAGGGACCTGGAGAAGGACTTGTCCCTACCCTTGTGTCACAATCCTATTGAGAGCCATTGCCTGCTTGTCCCCTTGGCTAAGCCAGGTAGCCAACCCTTTGAAATAGAGCGAAAGGCCAGCTATTTGTTTTGTATTAATTTTTAAAGATGACTCGTTTCGGATGAGTGCCTGTCTGTCTCTGTCTATTTGCCACTGCTGAGAAGATTCATTACTTTGATGGATTTGTGTAATTTTTTCTGGTGCTTCAGGTGACAAACAATAAAGCACACTTCACACTTGGCTCTGGAGCCGCAGTGAAGTAAGGGGCTTCAGGGAGAGCAGGGAATGCTACAGGGGGGATTTCTCTGGGAGAAAAATGTAACTAGGTAGAGAAAATCCTCTTACTATGGTACATATGTGACCAGTAACCCAAAACTTGCCATTTGGGGTTTTTTGTTTATACGTGTTTTTACTACAAAGCTCATAATTGTGTAGTGAGGTTCTAAATATGATAGCCAATATGCTTTTGATTTGGCACTTTAAGACGTAAGATTTAATTGAAATAGCATTGGAGTTCAGTGAAGATAACAAAATGCTACATCCTCTTACACAGCTCTTGACTGCATAGGTTCAAATATAAGGGGTATGGAGCATCTTCCAGTATCTGAATGGGCCCACAAGGATTCTGGAGAGGGACTGTTCATCAAGGACTGTAGCGATAGGACAAGGGGTGATGGGATCAGACTTAAACAGGGGATGTTCAGGTTAGATATAGGGAGGAAGTTCTTTACTGTGAGGGTGGTGGAACAGGTTGCCCAGAGAAGTGGTAAATGGTCCATCCCTGGCAGCATTCAAGGCTAGGTTGGACAAAGACTTTGGTGACATGGTTTAGTGTGAGTCATACCTGCTCATGTCAGGGCTGGAACTACATGATCTTAAGGTCCTTTCCAATCCAAACTATTCTGTGATTCTATGATTCATCCCACACAGTCTGGGCTGAGCCCATCTCTGGCTGTCATCACCAGGCAAAGCCCCACAGGATAGGGGGAATTTGGGGTATTTTTAGCGAAACAGCTGCTGGAAAGGGCAAGACCATGGGTGTGAGCAAAATGCTGAGGCTCCAAACATCACAGGGAAGCAGGCAGGTGGGGATACAGGATATATACTGATGGTGGTGGCTTGTGAACACTCCTGTGTTTTTCTGTAGGAGCCCTCCAAAGGGAAAATTTTTATCCCAAGCATTTTTCATGAGCAGGTGATCATCTCTGCTGTGACTGCATGGGCTTCAAAGGAATAAATTATGCTGGACAGGCTCAATCACTGTTCGTGACAGAGGCACAGGATTTACGGCTGCAAAGATCATGAGCATGGGAGTGCAGTATAGCTTCAGAAACCCGTTATCTGTGATGGTGCTGGACCCAGATCGCAGAAATGGCCCAATGCCATAGCCCCCATCCCAGGTGATTGGAGCAGGGACAAGGATTGGTAACAATGACAGTGAAACCAAGACAAGGTTGAGACACAGAGTTAAGTCTTACTGAAATAAGTTTTACTGAATCTGTCTATATTTTGTGTTTGTTTGTGAAGCAGTTAGTTATAGATGTATCTTGATTTAAGAAGATGGCCTCTATGTCAGCATGGGTTGCTGTGCTGCTTGAAATCTGATGCTGTGTTTCTTGAAGTCCTTGTTTTCCATAACATGTTAGCCTTAGTCCTTGCTCTCTAGACCTTAACCAGAGCACCTAGGGTCTATTGTATATAGGATGAGTTATTTGACAGCCTGGCAAGGTAGATATCTAGCCGGACAACTTGGCAACAAAATAAGATGAGGGTGTCCTTTAGGTGAACTATCCTCATTATACTCTCATTATAATAGTAAAAAACACACCCGCAGATCAAGAAGTCCCTTGCTCAGGTGTATACCCTTCCTCCACACTAGCATAGTAACAAAAGAGAATGACACAGCAGATATTATAATTATATGCAAATCGGCAATGAATCATTGCAACAGGGAGTGTACTAACTTGCAATTTTTGTGTATAAAAGTAACGACAAAAGCGGCATGGGGTGTGCTTGATCTGTGGAAATTCCACCTGGCACCCAGCACTAAGTGCTTCTTATTGCTGCACTGGTAATAAAGAGTTTTATTCTCCCGACTTTCAGTCACACGGTGATCTGGCTGAGGTCACTCAAATGGCACTTTTCTGTCTTAAATGTTTTGTGGTGCTCTGGGGGGCAAAGGAGAAGGGGATGAGAAGCCACTTCCCCTGTAGCAGAGCCAAGAGCAAGGCCACACCTTGTGCAGTTTTAGTTGCGATCTTTGGCTGGGCTTTTGAGTTGATGGGGTTCATATTATGAAAACAGGCTGCCCCAATGGCCAAAATACTTGTCTAGCTTTGGCTTGCACCTTCCCAATTCACCATCCCTGTAACAAAACTTTCTGTGTTATACTAGAAAGTCCCTAACTGCTGTGAATCACAGGACGGGAGGATTTGCACTGAAATGGCTGATGGCAAAGCTTTCTCTTCACAGAGATAATCCTGAACCAGAGAGATTCCCGCATATCTTTCTAGTACCAGAAATACAACCCAAGAGCTCTGCCTGGCTTCCCACAAGCACTCGGATATTAGCGTGACCACTGGAGAGCTGTATTCTTAGCTTTCCATGCAGCCAAGATGTCTCTACAGAAACAGCCCAGAGGGAGCAGATAACGAGTGATGTGTGGCAGGAGGGTGAGCTGAATGTGGGACAAGACAACCTTACAGAAGCAAAACCCACCCCACTGGATGGGTGAGGTACTGGGCTGCCACATTCATGATCTGAACCTCCAGCCAGTCTGTGTGTTGTGCTCTGAAAAAAACCTTTCCTATGCCATCTGCCAGGGTTAAGCAGACCTGGGCATCTGCATCCACATCATGGCATGCAAAGTGGAATATCACAGGCACCAAATCTACTAAAGTCCAGAGCTTCAGATGTTTGGCCAATTTGTACAGACAGACAAGAGCAAAGTTGGAAAGCAGAGGTACTTGCTTGTTCCTCACCCTTTGTGCAATAAAAAGCAATAACTAAGGAGAGTGGGAAGGAGAGGCACTAACAGCCTGGATTTATCCAGCGCTTGGAGAAAAATCTCTACTGCTGACCTCTAGAAGAAAGTGCAGATAACTGTTTCAGTTTTCACAGAGGATAGCCTCAATTCTTGCATGAAAAAATGATTTTTAGTCTTTGGGGGAATGAGAAGGACCTTGATCTATAGCTCTGGCTTTCAAAGAGCAAATGAAATGCTTTTTCTTTTAATCCACATCCCAAAAGGACTAACCGTCATGAAAAATGGGAGCGCCTCCCTCAAAGGGAGATTACCAATACCATTCCCCGTCTGAAACCCTAGCTTCTGGTCGATGCTGTCAGTAAAGACACATGGCTCCCCAAACCTGCTTTTGCTTTTGAGAGCCTTCTCCATCAAGTGTGTGGTGGGTGATGTGGAGGAGAAAGGGAGGGAAGACCAGGGCGAGACAGATTGCGGTAGGGGGAGAAGGATAAAAGTTGAAGAGGAAGGAGAAAGAGAAAAGGAGGAGGAGAAGAAGAGAAGGAGGAGAAGGAGAAAAGGAGAAGGAAAAGAAGATTCCTGAGAGCAAGAAGAAGAGCAAGACATTTCTTTGCCACTGAGAGTTTGCATATGTTTTGTCACTTACAAAAATATCCTCACTGCTCCCTGAAGGACTCCTGACTCTTCTAGAAGAAGCTGAGAAAACACCTCTGGAAACTTTTCACTAAATGGCTTTGGGGTTTTGTTTTTTGAGGGGCTGTGGATGAAGGGCTCCACTTTCCTCTAGGGCAAAAGGAGTCATGCTTTAGGCTGGCCGAAACATATAATTTTTTTTTTCAGGTTTCTTGTTTGGACAAAAGAAATGGAAGTGAAGTGAGCAGTTCAAACGAAATATCAAAATCACCAAGCAAGAAATATCATCAAACACCGCGCAGCTCAATCTCCTTTCTTTTATCCCACCCTCTTTTGACCCCAGAATCCTCCAGCAGTATTGGTACAAAGTCCCAGGTTTTTAACTTTGCCCTGCACAAAGATTTGCTGGTCTGAAACACAACAGTGGATGTTTGAGTTCACACCACTTTGTTCCTAGGAGTCACAAAAAGCAATGGCTGCATCTTGTCCAGTTCCCTTCGTTTGTAGTGGGCTACTCAAAAGACCTAACTCCTAAAATTCCAGTCTATTAGTGCAGTTACAGGGCACTGAATTTGCAGGACTTAAGCATATGTATGTGAGGGCTGTTCAGGAAAGGAATGGTTTTTTGAGTTGGAGCTGACACATTTTGCACTTGAAGATTTCAGGGAAAGGAATAATGCATTTGCTAAATACTGTTATTACTTAAGTGACAAGAGTGAAAATTGAAAAGAAAATCTGTTTACCAAAAATATCAACAGCAGATATTTATCATCTCTGTCAGATACTCAGACCCACACAATTTCATAGGTTTCATAAGCTCTCATTAATTTTCTTGTTTGGGAGGATTTGCTATGTTAATGAAACCTATTTACATTAGCGGCTGCAGGAAATTCATTCATTAGTGGACAAGAACCTCAAGAACTATTGATTATTTTCATCCAACTACTCAGCCTCGTTCTAGCCAATTACTGTAAACAATAAAGAAATATCAACCTTGCATTCTTGCCACTGTCTCCAGTAGAACTTCATTCCTGTGGATAACACATATCATGCCAGCCTCAGGGAAATGCTGAGACAGAGAAACCTCCTTTAACATTTATGCCACATTGCCATCGTCTGCAAGCTTCTGGAGAGCAGAATAGCCCCACGAAAGCGAAGACTGCTAGTTAGTGCTTTAATGTATTTAGTAAAGAAAGTACTTACTGGACACATGGTGAGAATTATTGAAAAATAGGGTGAGGTTTAAAGAAAAGCCTGGCTAACGGCCGGAGCTGAAACTCTTGATTTACTATGTAAATATTTGGCCTGATTTGCTGAAGTCCTGAACTCTGGATGGAGGATTCATCTTACCTGACTAAGTGAGAAATCTGGTTGCTCTCAGAGGTGCTGTTCTGTTTTAGTGTTTCCCAAAAACAGATCAGCACTGCAGGTGCCCGTGGACAGGGAAGGCTCAAGTTTAAGCTTGACACATCACTTTAAAAAAGCAAACCTTAAGAAACTTGAATTTGTCCATGCATTTCAATGTGTGGCTTTGCTGGTACTCAGCCTCCTGAATGGTGCAATGTTTTATTTAAATATTATATTATGATAGGAGCCATGGCTTTAAAACCTTGGCCTTTCGCATACATTTTAATGGGCTTGGGGGAAAAAAGGGAGAAATCTGTCTCCTGCTTTTTGACAGAGTTGTAATTAAAGAAGATTTTTCATAGAGAACATCTGTTTCTCTTGACAGCTATATTCTTGTTGGGAGAAAAAGAAGTGCCTAAAAAAATAGTTTGTCAGTCTGAGCTTTTTATAGGTTTTCATCCAGGAATATTTATCTTGAGGCCTTTTTTTAACAAAAAAAAAGTTGATATTTCCTGAAAGGAGAGCTATTCTGATCAAGCCTTGGGTTTCAGCAAATGTTGACAGAGCGGTGGCAGCCACGGGTTCTTGCCAAGCTGTCTCTGCCTCCTCTACAGCCCCTACAGTGGGAGAAAGGCAGCTCTCACCCTTCCCAGCCACCATGCCAACAAGTCAAGGAATTAATATGCCATTAAAAGAAAATCAGAGACAAGATGATGAGTGGCTGGCTGAAGGGGTCACGCTCTCACATATACGTGCATGCTAATGTCTGTGTGTGCATGTGTGAGTGTGTGTGTATATATATATATATGTATATATATATAAGAATTTTCTATTTCTTTCCAAGCTGAGAGCACTGAAAGTTCCTCCTGAGTAATTTCCCAGTAGTCCTCGTTAATTCCTTAAGATTTTCCCCACCTTTTTTCAAAGCCTGAAGTTCAAAGACTCAGAAAGGAGCTGCCTCAGCACTTCCCCTCATTTTTTAAGTTTTTCAGCAAAGTCCAATCAAGCCTATTAACTCCTTTCTTTCATTTTTTTCCCTGCTCCTTAAAGTGGAAATGGATATGGGGCTCAGCCAAGGCTGCCAAATGCAACTGCAGAATTTCCCCATTCCCACTGCTATGGGTGATGCCCAGTTTCTTGGCAGCCATGTCCATGCAGATCTGCTAAACACCCATAAATCCTACCTCTGCTCTTGTAGGGCTCTGAGAAGAGGCTGGCCAACCTGCCCTGCCCAGGAGGAGCAGGACAAGCTGGAGCACAGGTCCCTCTGCAGCGGAGTAAACTCCCCATGCTCTCAGCATTTCCCAGTGCAAGACAAAGAGGCTTCCAGAGAAGTCCTACAAGTAAACAGTCGTTCTCTTTTAAGATGCCTTAACCATGCATTCTTCTTACACCTTTTTTTCCTCAAATTTTCAATTTCTGTATTACAGGGAAAAAAAGTCATACCCTTGCTTGATTATAAAGCAGCACCCTGCCTGCAGGCTATGCACAGCAGTGTCATTCCTATGTAGGCATTTCAATCAACTGTGGGTGCAAAGTGCTTTGGAAAGTCTCAGCCTCTCCACACAAAGCACAATAATTAATCGCAAGCTCATAAGCAGTGATTTTCCATTGTCCCTCAGGATGCAGATCCCTTGGTGTCTGAACGGCTTGCTTCACTATATCACCCTGAGCATTAGTACAAACTGCAGACAGTAATTATACCAGGCATTAAAGTTCTTTAATTGTATGTACTGTGTTCATATTTATAATGCAACAGCAATCTTGGAGCCCTTGCAGTACTTCTTGCTCTGCAGCACCGTCTGTCTGTGAAAAGGCAAAGGCAAGCCACATAAAACATAAAATAAAATCCAAATATATAAAGGTCAGGGCAGTAAATATAAAGATAAGCATCACATCCCGTTAAATATTTATCATTAGTGACATTTTCATTATAGGAGGGCTGGGACTTACCAACTGTGTAGCAAACGTGAGAATGGTCGGTCCCAAATCTCTTCTCCAGGTCACGAAGGCAGTAAAAAAGGCTTTGAAATGGCATGAAAATATGTTGAAAATGGATATGAATTATAGGCATTGTTATACCCCCTGTGAAGCAGCCTTAGCTTAGTAAGTAGTGCACTGAAGGTGAACCCCACATCCCATGATAACTGCTGGGGTGGCCCTGGGCACGCCGTTATCCCAAAGGAAATAAGGATTTGGTGTGGGAGATTGAGAACAACCCTTCCCCTGCCCCCACGCCTGCTCACTGTTCCCTTCGCACAGTGGGGACCTGACCTAAAAAGTGAAATAAAAACCTGAAGGGCTTTTGTAATTGACTGAACAAAGGCCCAACTCTAATGAAGATGTGCCGTAAGGAGGGAAATAGGATTGAAAAGCAAGAATAAAGGCAGGTGATGTCCAATTCCATTTAAAATACTCCATGCACACAAAAAAATGCACCCCATCTTAAGTGTGAAGGGAGAAGATTCTCTTCACCCTGAGAGTGCATGACCTCATTGTGGAGAACCAGCAGACGTGCCTGAGTAAAGAGCATTCCCCTGGCAAACACCACTGTACTATATATCCTTATCACCAGTGAAGGATCTGAGCTGAGAAAGCACCCCTCAAATAAGAAATGCTCCCTTTTGGAATGGCTCTTGAGAAAGGTTTAATATTTTTAAACCCCTTGACTAAGTGCCGATTCATCAATGCACTTCATCTGTTCCTCCCATCCGTGCCTTAATTCTAACATTTTCCTTTTAATGAGGTGAAACAGGAAAATGGGAAGGTAATTGTGACAGTGCTGATGGAGGGTTTCCTTTATGATTTTAAAACTAATGATGACATGAAGCATGTGCTATTTCTGCTCAAAGGACTTTCTCCCCCAGAGGAGGTATATTAACAGGAGAAAGGCTAATCCCATAGATGAGGTGAGTCTCATTTAGATAACCCCTAGTAGGGTGGGGAGAAGCATCACTGAAGGCTGGTGAGAGCGAGGTATAGGGCAGACAGCTCCCGTTGCTGTAGTGCAAAAGCAGGTGAGTGTATATGACTGTATACATGATACATATTCACCAGGGTTTCTTCTGACACTATTCTTGGCTTCCCTAGAATAAAACCAGGCTCCACTGCCAAGAGACATGTAATTTGTGCCTATTTTTCCGGACAAATCCCAAGTATTGATCACCATAAATGCACACTCCTGGGTCTCCCTCTGGTCTCTTGTAAGCAGAAGGAGTGACATAAACAGTAAAGTGCTCACATCGGGCTCATTCTCAAACCAGCTTTGAAGCTGCCAGGGCATTCTCTGCAGTGACTCTCCTCAGCAATTTCTTCACCCACTTGTTCATGCTGTCCTGCAGCATTTCCTCATCCTTTCCCATCCATATCCCACATGTGAAGTGGCTTCAGCTCCTTGCTTTGGGGTCCAGAAAGGCAGGGGACCAGCAAACCCTTCAATAGTCTTCAGAGGAAAATCAAGGAGATAGGTTTGGTTAGTGTTGCTCTATACAGTGGTGCTGGAACCCATCAACGTAATTTTGATCTACCACTGCACGGTCTGAGCACCAGGACAGCAGCTTACCTCTGATTTCTCCTTCTCAAATATCATTGTCTTCACTTCTGCACCATTACTACAGGATGGCCTAACCTTCATTTACTGCTGGCTACTTTCCTACCTGTTACCAGCTGAGCCAAAGTAGTCTGGCCTAGAAATTTGCCTCACACTTTATTCCTTAAAAATAAAAGCAAAATATTTTGGCCTAGAAACTTCAAATGTGATTAAGTACCTTGCCTGTGGCAAAGAGTGCTGCCCCTGGAGAGACTGGGGCATCTTCCATTATTAACAACAGGATCTGTGCATGCAATGAAGTGAGCATGGCAGATACGTGCATCAGAAAGCATAGCTCAGGGCCTGACTTTGTAATTGTTATAATTATGTTGGGGCCCTGAGAACTATTTCAAGCACTATTGGTCTCCCTGTGTTGACTGCACTGCTGTGACATCTATAGCAGTGACCTTGGGGAGTCAACACAAGCGGAATCGCTGGAGGCATGACAGGAAGTGTGCTGGGAAACCTGCTATGGGCACATCTGGGGAAGTTTGTCTTGAAAAAGACCTCACAACAGCAGAACACTGCAACAAATTACAAAATTCATGAATTCAGGTCTCTGCATATTCATAGGTCTGCTAGAGCAGTGGCCAGAGGACAGACAGAAGTCTTCAGCCCTCAGGCATGCCATGGGACAGGAGGTGTTCCAGATTCAGCTGGGCTCTTGAGTAAGCACTGAATTAATCACAAAGTCCTAAGAAAGACTGTGGGAAGGCAGGAGCCATGAGGACATTTCTGTAAAGGATGCATGGCCCTTCCTTCATCACACCTTGTCCAGCCTCCCTGTAAAACTGGCTGGTGGCAGAGGTAGTGTGCCCTCCTCAGGCAGTCTTAGAGCATGAAGGTCAGAGACATTTCCCAAAGACCTATAGGACAGCCGTTCATCCCCTTCCCGGCTGAACCGCTCCTCCTCAACAGTGTTTTCATGCCCCCATCGGCCCTCACCATGCAAGCACTGGAGACCAGTGTGACAGCTCAAGTGCTGTCTCTCAGTTCATCCCTGCTTTCATATCTTCCTCTTCATGCACGCCACTTTCTTTTGTCTCCTCCAACTCCTTTCCTTAGGGAAAAGTTGAGACTTATCATACAGCAGTGGCTCTGCTTCCCAATCTCCCCACGTCATCCTGCAGTCACAGTCCCTCCATTCTGATCTCTCCACAGCTTCCTTCCCAGCTTCATTTTCAGCTCCACCTTCTCCTTCCTCCCTCTTAGTAAAACATCTTAACAAGCTCAAACCTTGCTTTGTGTTAAATCCAAGTCTGAATGGTATGCAAGAGCTCAGAAAAACATGATTTTAATGGTGCCCTGCCCACTCCCATCAGGTTAAGTCTATAGAAGTAATTTGCTGCGTATAGAAACTGGAAGGCAGAGGCCAGCTCATTAATTATTATACTAAACCAGAAAATCTTCATCTTATTTCTATTCCTAATAAATGCAAATTTATAATACAAATAAGAAAGCCCTCCCATACCAGTCCTTATGGGTCACTATGGGTTTCAGGAGGGAGAAAAAAGGAGAAGAAAAGCAACAGAATAAGAATATGCCAAGAGTCTAAAACCTCACATAGGCAACAATTTGAAGGATTTCAAAGACTGTTTTCATAAGCCTTTTGGGACTCAAATGTAGCATATTGATTAAGCTTCGGAAGCAGCTAAAAGCAGCTTCAACATGGCTAATTAATACAGTGATGCCCTGATGCCCCTTCTGCTTGTTTTACTGAGGTTCAGGCTGTCAAATCAATTAATATTCACAACCCTGATGAAAGCAGAAACCTTGTTTATCGTTTGATAAACTAATCAATGTATTGACTCACTCAACATAATGAAGTGACCTGTCCTGTGGGGTTGAATGTGGTGTCCTGCAGATGCTTTTGGGGTGACACAAGACAAGCAAATTTATAAAGACCCTTGTTTTGCCTCTGTAATCACATTGACAGCATTTCTGATTTCAGGCAGCATTTGATGTCAGCCTGTGTAACTAGTTCTCTGTAGACCCTTGGTATACAACATTTCAAGGAGAAAGGTTTGTGATTATTCCCTGTTTGAACAGAGCTGCTGGTGCTTGTAGGACACACTGACAGCATTTAGCATGTAGTCTGCAGGGGCTGGAGGACAGCACCCCTTCTCTGGGGAAAACCCCTTTACTTCTGTCATTAAAGACAGCATTTCACACAGGGATGTGATACTGTCTTTTGCATCTGTCAGCTTCCACCCACCCTTTGCTGTAGACCACCACACATTTCCTGATACGTGCCTCATTTCCTAAGCTACACAAAAGGAACCATTTTCCACCTCTTCGATGGAGCCTGTGGCAGATGCTGTCTCCCACTCTATGTCAGTTCGGAACTAGATCAGTGCTGCCACAACCAACCCATTCCGGACTTTAATATCATATTTTACCACTGGGCAAAATATTCTAAAACGGGGCTTTTTACAAGCCTCCTTGAACTGAAGATCACACCTGGTTTCAGGTTTCTGCCTTCTAAACTTCCTCACCTGAATCCACAGTCAAGTCAAGTCAGATGCATCCGTAAGACCTTCTGGAAGGTCTTTAAGGCAGTCCTATATTTATGCGTGCTTTCTATCAACACTAAGGAGCCAGAGTTAACAGCCTTCTGGCTCATTGGAGAAGGTGAATTACTGGGCAAAGGACTGATACAAGGCAGGAACGTGCAGAGTGCATACCATCGGGATGCTGTTCTGACTAGGGTGACAACAGACACAATGAAGGTATGTGCGCTGGCCGTGATATGTCATGTTTTTGGGAACCTTTGATAGCTTCCAGGGTGAGCTGCTGGTTCTGGGCAACTTGGGACTTTCAAAAGTAAGGCAGAGAAATGTTGGTGCATGTGCATGTACTTTGCTTCGGATGAGGTGTCAGCTTTGATATAGAGCAGTTTTTGATGCCCCCTAATAAATTGCCATGAGCTGTTTATCAAGTTTTAATTCAGTGCACCTCATTAAAAACACAAGGGAAGAAAAAGGGGAGAAAACAGTTGAATGAAATAATTTCAGCAACATCTGCTGCCTTTCTAAGATATTCCACCAAAAGCCTATGGAGATCAAATATTTTCCTCTAATTAGAGCACTTTCCTCACAAACAGCTATCCTGTATGCAAAAATACATTGACACCTCCCTCACTACCCAGAGAGCCTCCCGGGACCTGCAGCATTGCCAGCATAGATAAACACACATCTTTCTTTTAAGTTATCCCTGGTACAAATACATGGCTTTCCCAGGAGGGAAAAAGTTGTTATACTCCTCTCCTCCTCCTTCCAACAAATCACACTCTCTCATACTCCCCTTGGTTTTGCTCAGCCAGACCAGTTGCTTCCTTGGCCAGAGAAGCCAGCATGATCCAAATGCCCACTGATAGCTCTGTGGAGCACTGCCAGACCGTTCCAGATAGCCTGTGAGCCTCTGATGGTTTGCTTCTTAGGTGATTATTGAGGAGAACTAGTTCATATTTACAAAATCTTTTTCAGCAACCTGGTTCTCCATATTTTCAGTTGCATTGGCTGTACCCCATTGCTGTTATGATAAATTACACTACGCCATGATGCATTATTAAGTAAATATGGCTTACCATGAACCTGTATGAATGTACATGCAAGTAGATAAATCATCCTGGGTGCCTGAGATGTCCCACTGTGAATGAACTCTTCCAACCACTTAGCAGTGACCTGCCTCGGATACCAGCTGGGTGATTATTCTTTTAAAATCCTGAAGATGCTCTGGATGCTCACAGATTTGTCAGGTCATTTTCTAGGTCTAGCATAATACAGGTTGAATCACTTGCTCTAATATTATAAAGCCTTTAAAGAATATAAAGAGGAAAGTGAGTGCTTTGACCCAAAGTTTATGTAGTTATGCTGGTTGTGATGGGTTGCTGGAAAATCAGTGTGAAAAGTTACCTGGGATCTGCTATTTCTCCTAGCATTTTCCAAGCAGGTCCTGCAAGCAACCTTCAGAGAGCCGGAATGCTGAAGAGGATTTCTACCATGTGCTGTGCTTCCAGGGGGAATAGGTTGGTGATATGGCAATGTCAACTTTGAGTGGCCAAATCCTATTTCAAAACCCTGAGGAGCTCTTTGGCATGCTGGCAAAATCTGCAAGGTGGGTAGATTACTTTCAGAACAACTGCAAGGAAATTACCCCAGTACATATCCCTGGATATTCTCAGGTGGCAAGCTTTACCTGGGAAAGGTTCAGATTCTCCCTCTCCACTTCCCCCCTTATTATTGTGGAGTACAAAAGACAAAAAAACCCCACCAAACAGTTCTTAGCCTTAATGAAATAAGCATTTTACAGGAGAGAGAAGGATCACATTTTCTTTAGCCTGTAGGTTTAGATGACTAATTCAGATTTGATCCACGTGGAAATTTGCAGTCCCTTGCCATGGACAGGGATGGTAGGGAATTGCTCCGAAACAATCCCAATAGCCTGTGGATGATTTATGAAGCACACTTGTAAAGAGCAAAGGAAACCTGGGTTGTTAGCTCTGATATTTAGAGATGATAAAAAACATGAAAGGGAGATCAGTATTACATTTTTTAATGTCTCTACACAGATGCAAAACAAGTAGTATGGGCTTAAATTAAACATAGGGAAATATTGGCTTAAAAGGAGGGGAAAACTTCCTGGCAGAGGCATCTGTTATGAACAAGTCTATGCTATGAATTGACTTCCCAGAGGAAAGACTCCGGAACCTATTCCCTCATCCACTTAAAGCTAGACCAGTGTCCATCATGCAGCAGAGACCATGCTGGTCATCCAGCAGCAGATGGGCCAGCTGAGCAAAGTGCCTACTGATTCCCTATATTTTCCAAGCTCTCCCATGTAGCAGGAGCTACTATATTCCTTTATGCTGTCTTGCTTTAGGAGGAGGTCTGGGACAGTATAAATCCATCATCCTCCCTTTTCCATGAGGAAGGGGAACATTTTCCTCCCTGATTTTTCTTCCCCATCCTCAGATGTTTTACCAATAACCTCTGTGGGCTGCAACAGCAGTGGGACAACACAAACCATTCCTATTTTGCCTGTATTTTGTCCTTCTCTGGCAATCACCACAATTAATTCCTAAACCACAGAAATTATTTCAAAAGCATGGCATATATGGCACAGCAGGATCCCAAGCCCTGTGTGTGCAAGGGGATCCTGAATCCAAGCAGTATGCAAACAGGAATGACAGCCCCAAACCTGGGTAAACACAAGCCTGCCTTAATTACTGCTCCTGCTGCATCCTGCTAATTTGCTGATACCAGTGTCTTCCAACACAGCCCCTGTGATCTGCTTCATAATTGGGATGCTTACAACAAGCTGGGAGGATGGAACCAAAAGGAGGTTTCTTTGCTTCCCCACACATTCTCTGGTAATCTTTAATCACAGCATCTGCAAAGGTCGAGAGTATTCCTCATTAGCCTCTAGACCAGCATCTTCATGAGAGTCTGGTGCTCTTGAGACCAAAGGGAAGAGGGAGTTACAACATGAAGAGGGTGAAAGAAAAAGTAACAACCCAAAAGCCATAGGATCTTCCCCTAGGAGGTGGCTGGAGGGATTTTTTTCAGCACAGGTCCTCGACAGGGTGCAGGGACCAACCTGCTGCCAAACGTCAGCCAACAGGACAACTGGCAAGTGTACCAGGCACCCAGACAGTGCCAGAAGGTATCCTGACATTGAGGTAACAGCTCAGATGAAAAAAAAAAAGATAAGTTTTGTGGTGAGAAATAGCTTTTTCTAAAAGTCTTAATGAAAAATGTTGCTTTGCCCTATGCACTTTAAAAATTACCATTTACCTCAGCACTACTTAAGGGTAAAACTACCTGGTTAAAAAAGTGTGTGTGCCAGTGAGATATTCCAAAATGCATTTAAGAATTATTCCTAACAAAGATGGATGAATAATTTCGCAGAAAAAAAATAACAAAACCCAGAAAATAATTTCTCCTTTTACAGTTGAAACTGTTTTCATGGAAACAGTTTCCCTTCACTGTATTATCACTGAACAGAGACGTCTATAGCAGTTCCTTGAAACTGCCATTTACTGAACCCTTCCTGGTGCTCTACCACTGCAGCTTCTCCTCCTCTTTTGATGAAAGCAATGTTTGAAGGGAGGAAGACACACTTCCCAGCAGCATAGCACAGCAGAGGGTAGGGGCAGGATGCTACAGGGTCCGGACAACACCACCTCAAGCTGTGGGATGCAGAAGTTGATGTTTAAGATCTCTTCTATCATGTCTTTTTTCCCCATGACCTGCTAAATATTCAACTACCAGCCCCCTTTTCATGAGACCACAGATGTCTCAATTTACTGATGCCCTATCTGAAGATCAGAAGTAGGAATACACATCATCTGCCACTCCAAAATGCTGCACAATAGGGCTGTGCAGCAGACAGTCATGTCTTTTTTGACTATCTAGGAGGCTGCACTGGCTATGTTTGAAAGGCCAATGGTAAAAGCACACATATACAACCTTATCCTCTTTGACGCCAAGCAAGGAAAGATATTTCTGGTCTGCCTACCTGGACGAAGAGCTGTCACTCCAGTACCTTACCCCAGACAGGCAGAGCTTCTTCAAGCAGTAGGGGTTTATTTGGGGACCTGTTGCTAATTAATATGCACAGGTTTTGATTCTTCACTTGCCTGTTCTGACTTGCAAATCCCATCCATAATAAATACGCCAAATTTTCAAATAAATCCAAGGCCCACTTTTGAGCTTGAAGCCATACATTAGTCAGACTCATTTGCCTAGGAACATGAAAGTCCCTTCCTATTTATCTCCTCATTTGAACTACATAAATAGCTCACAGCGAAAACTTCACATCTTTCCACCATTCCAACAAATAGCAGCCTTTGAAAAAGAAAAATTAGTGGTGGGTAATTATTTTTGAGGCAGATACCAAAATGATAATTTCTTAAACAATTACTTTGAAATATTAACAATTGTTCTCTAAATTCTAATTTAATTCCTGATATGAATTATAGTTTGTCAGATCTGTTCTTCTGAAACATTTGTTCCTTGAAAAGAACATAAAAAATGCCAGCATAACCTTTTGCCTCTTCGTCCTCCAAGCAAAGTAAAATGCCTTCGCTCTTATTTTATCAACACAAATAATTAAAACACAAGAGAATGTTTGGGATTTATACAGTTGTTTTTGGCATCTTATTCATATTTATTTGATCTGTAAGATATCATTTTAATTAAAAGCTCACTCTCTTCCTCCCCCCTCTGCCCAGAGAATAAATTATTTATAATCTCTTTGCTGCCTCACACGAGCAGATAGCCACCGCTTGTGATGCTGGATGCTGGCAATGAACCATGCACCAGATGCCACCTCGGGTACCACAGCTAGAGGTTTGATTGCCTTTATTGCTCTTTGCCCTTGGGAAGGATAAAACCCCTGGTGTGATGGCTGGGTCCATCTTGCTACCTTTTATAGGGAATGCTTTGGCAGTATTTTCCCCCTGAAATCAAAAAGTGTTTTCTTCTGTCTGAGGAAGACAGAATTTGTTTAAAAACTGATTTTTGCTGCTGCAGTTAGAGGAAGGGGTTGGGATTATTTACATACACTCCTATGAGCAGAAGGCAGTCCAGTAGGATTCAGCTTTGTCCCAGGACACAGAACCCCAGCCATCAAGCTGGGAAGTCTCTTGCTGAAGCCCACTTACTACAAAGACCTTGTCATTTAGTTTTCTCATTCTCTCCCTTTGCTCATCATAACACAATCTTCAGTCACTCCTTTTCAGTGGGATTTACATGCAACCCAGTGCACTGTGTTAAAAAAAAAAAAAATAAAGAAAGAAATCAGACTTTTTTTTCATTCACTTTGAATTCCAAGGGCTAAATCTAGATAAGGAGCCTTCCCACTGAATGCAGTGCTTATCAGAGCCAGCCTGAAATCCCTTAGTTTCACTGGAGTTTTCCCATGCACGGCTGTCTGGCATCTGCACTGATTAAGGGCTAGTATCCAGTATCCTCCTTGCAAACACATTATTCATAGGTACCAGGGTCCTCCAGTTTGCAGAGCAGAGTCTTCAACACATACCAAGGACCATGTATATGAACATTACTGGGAGATAACATGCTTCTCCTAAATGGTCTTCTCTAGGACTCCTGACAGTTAAAATGCAGCTCCCAATAGTAGTCATAAAAGTTGTACATAAGGTAAATTATCCTTGATTAGTGCTAATATTGATAATAAGCTACAGGCAAGCGTTTGAGCTGGGTCCTCATCCCTTTCTTCTCTAAGGCTACTCTGACAGCAACTCAATGGCCACTTAATACTGTGATTTCCATTCAGAAAGACTCTGATCTCCACAAATGAGGCAAAAATCCCTCCACAGTATAGGTCACATAATTAAATACTAGTACCCAGAATTATTTATGAGACCTTATAGCTATGTAAATTGAGCACTTGAAGCATTTTCATAAGCATTTATGAGTAACCACAAGAAGACCAACCCAAGCTGCCATTGAAAGTACGAGCTGGTTTTATCTAAAATTAGCCACCCTCCAGTTGCTGAGAAGTCTTTCGTCCAGGTTAACAGCTGTCCTTGCACCCTTGGGAGCCCTGCTGTTTAGGTTTTATTTTTTTAACACAAGGACTTAGAGAACAAATGCCACCAATTTAATGCAAAAGAAGAAGCAATTAATACAGTTACAGGGACAGTGTGGAGAAATGTGCCATTGTGCCTTTGCAATTCAAGGGCAAAGCTACACTGTGCAAAGGTGGCCATGGGTATGCGCTTCCTGAAATCATGGGCTATGCAGATTATGGGGACCATGTAGGGTTAACAGGGTCATGGAGCATGAGCTCCCTGTTAGGGGCTTGGAGGCTCTTCTCACTCCACAAAGGCAGCTGGCCCTTCAGTTTGGGTCCCTCACAGGATCTACTGGTGGTACCTCGCACCATAACTTGCAGCTCCAGGATGGTGATGCTGCGATCTTCTTCAAGAGTCCACATGCTCGCAGTAGAGAGGCTAAATAGAGAACAGGGAGGTTAAAGAAAAATAAAACCAAACAAATAAAATACCTCTCAAAACGACTCTGAAGCAGGTCCTTTAGGAGATGCACAGATACAATTAGGGTGAGGATGGGGAGGATCACAAAAAAGATGCCTCTGCTCTCCACATGGTCTGGTTTTACATATAATAAATACAGCCAGGCTAAGAAACACCTTGTAAAGTACCATGGGAGTCTGCTTCCCTCTGGAAGCAGCTCACACATGAGCAACAACAGCCGCCTCCTGGGCCAGGCTCAGCAACACTGCCTCACACACATGCAGACACATGTGCATATACATGCACATGTGTGTGTAATCCTGAGCTCTCAATGGAGGCAAAAGACAGTGTTCTCCCCAGAGCTGCTGTCCTCCACATGGGCATTAGCCCACTCCCCCAGATGTGGTACTTCATCACAGTGCCTGACCCCAATGGGTGATTCTCCTTGGAGAAACATCAGTGAGCAGATTCAGAAGATTTTCACAGTTTGGTCTGTGTTTATTCTATTCATTTTCCATGTTTCTTCTCTTCACTCAGCTCCCTTTTTTCCCTTTTTCTCTGGCCCCTGTCTCCAGATATCTCCAAGCTTTCACAAGGAAAGAAACTGCTTTCAAGTAAGAATAAAACAAACAAGGTCATCGGAAAAGATAAAAAATAATGAGTTCCTTTCTGCAGGACTCCTTGCTCGTTGCTCCCTCACGCTCCCCCCTTTCATCTCACTCCAGAAAAAGGAAAATAAATCTTTACTAATCCCTGTAGAGCCCTGCCTACAGATCAGCCTGCAATGCATGTTGAAAATGGCAGTTTTCATGGCCTCAGACTCCATGAAAGAAATTGATTGCCCATTCACTAACATCTTCCTCTTCCTCCTGCCCCAGAACCACCTCCCCATGCAGGAGCATCGTAGCCCACCTCTATGGGTCAGGCTCAGACCAGTGAATGGCCACCAATATGACATCTTTTCCTATTCTGTTTCTCATTTTGAAAGTCCTAAGGATTTGGAAAGTGATGAAAGCCTTTGAGCTGGGTTTTAAATAGTTGATTAAAGAGCAGTCAGCAGAGAAGTAGAAGGAATCTCTTGGAGAACGAAGATGCTTTTGGCCAACAGTTACAGCAAGGTCGCATCCCCTTCTCCAGGGGCTTACAATGCCATAGAGCACTCACCAAAATGGTTAACTTCACCAGAAAACAGGTTTGTTCCTACATCCATGAAGGGAGAAAAGGAGTTTTAGAAGTTGAACTTTTTTCTCTGCCACTTTGTAAAAAGAAATATTATTCTAGTCAATGTTCTGAAATGACATTTCAGTCTGAAATTGAATAAAGCATTTCATTTGATCTAAAATTAATCGGGGTGGGGAGGAGAAGGGTTTATTTTAGTAAGGGAATAAAGAAAATCAAAGGGTCTGTACTTTGCATTGATCCAAACCACTTGAATTTTTCTGTTTTTTTTTTGTAAGTGGAGGATTGGGGATTGAGCTGAGAAGTCCTTCATTTGCCCAGCTTGCCTTAGCTGCTGGACTTGTGGGATGGGGAAGAGGTTATTAGATAAAAGAAAGGCCACGGCATTGTCTTACCCTCTTCAAGGTGCTGTATGACTCCTCTAGGTGATAATGCCACATGATGTTTAACCTCAAATCATGTTTTAATATTAGCAATAGAGTTTGGAAACATCTTTGTCTGAAATATCTGGTCCAGCCTAGATGAATGGTCTTCAGACGTCCTGATCCTGGAAAGGCAAGATGATTGGACATCCCCAGCTCTGGTGTTGTGAGTGCTGGTGTCATGTAATATATATTAAGTAAAATAGGGTAAAAGAGGTTACTCACTACAATGGACCAGCCAAGCTAGGACAATCTTGGGTTCAGATTTGATTGCTGGCCATCTCCAAAGAAGACCTACTGACCTATGGGATCAGCAGTGCGAGTTATGTAAATACGATCCATTTTCGAGCAATTCATTTATCACAGCAGCATGTCTCCAGCTGGACACCAAACACCCCTCTATGATTGCCCCAGTCCTTGCGCTGATCTGGGCTGTACCCCAAACCCATCTGAGCCAGTCCTGACAGCAAAGGAACTTCAGACCCTCCTCTCCTCTCTGAGGCCACCAATTCCAACCTCAATGTTCACTCTGCAGCATCAGCCTGCTCTGGGGTTGGGGAAGTCACAGTGCATCCAGCCCCAGCCAGCCCTGCCCAGACATGACCTTGCTCAGCCTCAGGGGCTATTTGCTGCTCCAAGCTGAGCAGCATCCCTGCCAAGCTGCCTCTTGGCCTGCACTAAAAACTGCTGATGGACTCCAGAGCTGATGAAATCAAAAAAGCTTAAAAAGAAAATTACTCTGAAGAGCACTGCAGAGAGGGGGGAGGAGAGGAGAGGGGAGGCAGAGAGGAGCTCCACACCTGTTTTGTTTCATGTCCTTTAAAGCTCCCATTATGATGGTTTTTTTTAATTAAAATGGGTTTTTTTTAGGAGGCTGCTGGGATTTACTGTTCCTTGTCCTTGCTGGAGGTGAGGTGCATGGAGAGCATTCGAACGCTGGTGGAGGGATGAGGAAGGAGGTGCCACAGCCACAGGAGGATAGTGCAAGGTGATAGCAGTGCCATGGCAGGATCTGACCTTGCCCAGCCTTGCATGCACAGATGAAGGGGAGATGCAGGAAGAAAGCATGGATTCTGATCTAGACCCTTAGATAGGGAAAAAACTGTTGCCCTTCCCTGTGCTTGTGTCTTGCCTATCTAAATGCGTTGCTTTACCAGCCCTGTGGCTTAAGGTTGTGGCTGGTGGGTGAGAAGCCAGGCCACATCTGCTTGAGGAGGCACAGACCTGTGTAAAACTAAGTCTTTCTCATGATAAAACATGCCCTAAAACCTTTACCTACAAAGAAACGCTGTGCTTTAATCCCAGCCAGCCTGAATTTTCTGTGTATTTGTAAAACAAATGATCTTTCCACGCTTAACCAAAGCAGTTATTAATGTTTTCACACCAGAAGACACACGCATTGCAATTTCAGTACCCATTAGTGATGAATAATAAACACCTAAAAAAAAGGCAGAAAATCAGCATTTCTTTATAGGAGGTCTGTAACCAGAAGGCAGGGCTGCAATTAAGAGTTAAAACCACTGTTTGACCTGTGCTTGTCTTGAAACCTCCCAGAAATCTCCTTAGGGAGACAGAAACATTACCATGGTCCTCCTCCCTTGTTCCAGCTGCAGCACCTGGCTGAGGCAAGGGTATCTGATCATGATAAGTGGGTAAATGATAGCAGTGAGATAAGCAGGGCTCTGCTCCACGCCAGGGCTTTGCACAATATCATGGTTCATTATAAAGGAACGCAAATACCCTGGCAGAATCCTAACCTAATGAAAGTCTTATTTTCCAGAGTAACAGTTCATTACTGGACTTGCTGTGCAGCCTAAACCCCTAAGGTGGAAAAAAAAACCCTATGCAGTGCTGCTGAATGCGTAGCAAAATCCTAGTGGGTTGGAACATTTGCAGCTCTGCTACATCTCTCTTCGCAGGAAGGAGGATGCTGCTTGCTCTGAATCAAAGGAGTTTTTAGGACTCTGAGAGTTTTCTTAGGATTCTAAGGGTGTTGTAGGATACAGATGCTGTGCTCACCGGGTGACAGGTGAAATGCAAGGACCACTGTCCAGCCTGGTACTCTCCTGAGGATGTCTCAGAAGTGTCCCTGATGCCACAGAAGTGTCCATAAACAGATAGACACCTGTGTACGCTGGCATAGGAGATCTGACTGGCAACTTGTAAGCCTGAGTTCAAACACATTTATAAACATGGCAAGATAAGCTGGAAGAGCTATGGAGCCCCAGGTGCCTGAGATCATTAAACCTTCATCTCATTGCAGGAATCTCAGTTTTGCATGCTGCCCTCAAGGCAATGCTTGGGAGCAGGATGAGGGCTGTGATTACAGGGAGACTTTCCAAAGGCATATATGAAATAAGAAGAGAAAAAAAAGCCTTCTCAGCACATAGTGTCACAGCCCTCCCACTTCCCAGGACAGCCATCATGGACTGCAGTCTGTGGATGACCTACCAGGAGCCTGCAGAGCCATATCTGGTAAAACAAAGCAACTCATCCTTGCTTCCAGCAGCAAAAGGAAAAATACTGTCATCGGTGCCTTTTTCTCACCTCATCTGTTCAAAAATACAGGGGAAAAAATAACAAGACTCCCAAATAAGAGTCTTTCCACCGCAAGGGCATGCTGGGATCCCCAGCCTGGAAGAAGATAACAACTTCCAATCAAATGATGCTTTTGTCCTGGCCCAACTGAGCATGAGCAACACAGTGGGAGTAGAGCATCAGTCCAGCGCAAAACAATGGCTGCTTCCATATCCCAGTCCACCTCTGGCTCTGCAAGGTGATGTTAATCCAGGTGTCTCAAGATAAAAAACACATTCACACTCCTCCAAAAATATGGGAAAAAGTCCCAAAGCCAGGCAGTGATGCAAAGCAACAGTAACTGATCAGGCAAACGGACAGAGAAAATACTATTTTCTACTCCAATCTTATGCTGGTGAATCTACCCTCCAATTTGGTGATGCAACAGGTACATTTTTCAGCCCACCCATACTTGGCTCATAAATCTGCCTACACTATTAGAGGATGTCGGAGACAAAGTCCGCTGGCTTTTGGTAAGACTACAGCTCTTCCATGGAAGAATGCAAGGAAGGCTCCTTACTCTCCCAGGCTTGCAACACCAGGCAGTGCAACTCCCTTTGGGACAGACAAATCATCTTCTGCAAGCAACTTCCTTCTGCACAGACTACAGAGAGACCTAAAATGAGCACTCACCTAATTTTTACATAATGGGTGAGGTGAGAGGAATCCCAGCCCATATGTTTAAACACATTAGTTCTTCCTTCATGACATCCTTTACAATTATTAGTAGTGACTCTTCCCAGCTTCTTTATCCAGAATATTACTGAATGTGTCCATTCATGGGAACAGGGAGGTTTGCTGTAAATAATAAGAAGGAAGTAGAGCTCCTGCGTGACCCAACATTGCCTCCAAGCCCTTGCCCAGCACACTGGCATTTTGTCCCTTTTCTACCTTCCTTCTCAAAGTCAATCTCTGTAGGCTAAGCCCCAGTGAAATGCAGTAATTTCCTTTTCTACAGCACCATCTGAGGTGACAAAGACATCCATGAACATATATTTAATGATATTGCCATTAACAGCCTATCTTTCCTAGTCCTATCTGGCTATAATTGGGATTCTTCTCAATCACGGATGTCAATGCCAGCTCCCAGAAGAGCTGAAAAGAGCAAGAAAGCAAAAATTTAATCACTCCTGGCTTCCACTGAACAGGCTGAGGATGACATGATGATGGAGGAGAGATATGCCTTACTATCTCTTTAAACAGTGATCAACAAACCACAGCTACCACATAAAACAGAACCCAGATCCCCTAACTAAGACTTGCTGACCGGTGGGACTGCTTGCAGGCATCAGCAACCATGCAGAAGGGACAAGTTCTGATGTCAGCAGAGCCCTGGAAATCAGTGCCTGCCAAATGCCCTGAGGACCCATTCCCATCACCCATGTAGGATACTTCCTGGATTAGACACAGTCCACACAAGGTCCAGGAAGGAACAAAACACTTGGAATTTAAGAAGGAAGACACTTGCTGGAGCTGTGAGCTGCTCAACTCTACCTCTAGGCAGGTGGAAGAGCTGCTCCATACCTAGAGATCAGGATGGTGCCCAGCACTTTTTGAATGCCCAAAGTCCAAAACATACTATATAAAAATACAATCACAATGTTCTCATTGTCACCTTCACCTAAGCATGAGAGCGAATGCAAGTGATGCACTTCTGCTTTAGTTTCCTGTTCGACAAAACAGGTCTAACTGCATCAGGCCACCTTCAGAAATCACTTAATGTTCTTTGGAGAAAAGGAAACCTAAAACTGGTTGGTCTATTTATAATCTTCACAGGTAATGGCATGCTAATATGATTCATTAACACTCAGACACTGCTCATTAGTGTCTTTTTCACTCTTTCTTCGCAAAGCCCATATTTCTATTTTACACATAATCTGTTTTATTAAGCAGTTTCTTAATAGAAAAAAGTATTATCTTCCATGCAGGTTTTTATAAATCCCCTCGAATTTAATTAGGCCCCAAAAGGTTCAAGGAAGTTTGGGTATGTATCTAAACTTCAGAAAACTCACTTGTAACTTCACTTCCAAAGCACTTTAATTTTACTGATCACTGCTACGTGCTCCACGTAACATCAGACAATATAATTATTCTGGTTTTCAAGATCACAGCTATCCTGTGAAAGAAAAGGGAGTTTGTTATAACTCCCTATAGCCAAAACCCCAGCACCAGCCTCTGCAAGAACATCCATTTTGCAGACCTTGGTAAATAAGAACAGCTGAGCAGGAATTTTGAAGTCCTTCCCATCTGATTTTCTGCACTGAAACAAGAACCTCCCAGGCAATGGGTTCCCCTCCCTGTCTCAGTTTCCCTTGCCATGTTTGGAATGCTTGATGTCCTGAACCCAAGGACTGCAGTGGTGCTTGAAGTTTACTTCAGTAGGGCTTGATTTAGTACTGGACATGAAAATGAACTAAAGCTCATCCTGCCTGCTACTTCCAGCAGGAGACAGGGCATCTCAAAGCCATCAACAGAAAACTCCGTCTGGGAGCAGCCTCACACCAGACTCCACATCCTCATTCAATCCCAGGTCCTCTCCAAATTTCAGACTTTGTGTGGCAACACCCCCACTGGGCCATTTTTCTGCCAGCAGTCTTTGCTAGAGAAAACATCCCAGACACGAGTGGTGGTGAACCTGCAAGGCATCCAGATGTGTCCTTACCAGCCTGGATACACCCCCAGACCAGGACCTGGATCTTCACTGCCAGTCCAGCAGTTATCCTTCCCAAGGGCAAACATCATCAAGCGCTTTGATGCTACAAAGAAAAAACTCCATGCAACAGTGGTAACACACATTTTGAAGCCAAGTGGTTGCCTGTAAAGCACTCACTGTCCCTGGGCTTTGCACTGCTGCCTTGCAACCTGCAGTCTCTTTTCTAGCTGCCAAGTTTTCCCCCAGCAAGCAGGATTTGCATTCCTCTGCAGCTTTGCTATCCACTCCCTTTCCCACTGCTGAAACCTCCCCTCCCTGACAGGTAGATTTCTGAGCTGCCAGTCCCCTTCATTACCATAAAACAGTTAGCTACGTATTGTTCTACTTTATTCAGAAATTGCAATTTCATCTGTAGCTTTAAACAAATGGGAAAATGTTCTAAAACATGGGCTTTTATTGAATTAAATATTAACATAAATACAGAGCTGAATGCAGCACTGGATTATTAATTTTAATATTTAATCCAACCAGAAGCCTCATGGTTGTTTTAGGGTGGTTTGTTTTCTTTAATCAATTCATTTCCCATCAGCACTAAAATTAAGTTTTCTTAATGAAGGAAGGTGATCAGGAAAGTGTACTCTCGTGGTACAGAATATTAGGCGCTGGTGACTGAGAGCATACCAATAATGAAAAGAGAAAGCAATAGCAGTAATGATACCCCCGTGTTGGCACAGACAAGAATAAAAGAAGCATAATTAATATGATGCACAGCTTCGACGAATACAAGCCAGAGGAGATTAAAGAAAGCAGGTGACCCTTAAGTGTTTATCATTCAGAGTGAAAACAGCACAGATGGCTGACTTTGAGGAAGATGTCTAAACACAAGATCACCTACTCAGCAGCAACAGAAATGCTTAAGGAGATCCCTTCAGCCCAGGTCTGTGCCCTCGAGCTGGTGTGGTCATCCCCATGTCAGTGCTGCACCATGACACCGAAGGCGTTGGGGCTTAGCAGTGACATTGACAGAGCTGCATGTGCCAGCTCTAGAGGCATCCTTGAAGACGATGCTCCTCCTTCCAGCTCAATCTGGCACGTCTGCCAGCTGTCAGGTCCAACAGCCCTGTGCCTTTGAGGGATCCTTGCTGCATGCTCTGGAGGAAGGGTATTGGAAGTGCGGGAAAAGAGAACAGGTTGAACTTATTCATGGGAAGCACAGTATTTCTATTGCTGAACTCAGCCTGGGTTTGATGTTTCTTAGCCATCCTGCTGGCTGCTAGTCACCGATAGGGCTGTGTGTCTGGATTTGAGCAATGACATTTTTAGCTGGAGGAAAGTAGAAAAAGAAAACTGCCTGGGCAGGAAAATGCTTTGGAAAAAGTATTTTACAGCAGCTGCAGCTACAGTAAACCAGTCTAGTACTTTTTTATTTATACCAGCTGGGGGGATCTGGTCCAGAAGCCTGGGAGGAGTCTTCCTTCCCCAAATGGAGCGCCCTTTCTTCTGCATTTTTTTTAAATCCAGGCTTTAGATACTCCCTGTTCTCTGATCTTTTAACACAATTGCACTTCCATAGAAAGATACCTTTGCTGATATGCGATGTGTGTCCTGGGGTTTCTTTGGCTTCTTGAACAATCCTTGTTTCTCACAGTAACTACAAGGCGGAAGGTGAAGTTCTTGCTTTGGAAAGTTGTTCTGTGATATGAGCTGGGCATGCAGAGAGAGAGAAAGAGGGGGGCAGCTGCTGAGGCTGGCAAAGGAGCACAAGAGGCATCCAAGAGTGGAGGAGAGCAAGCCAGAGGCAGGAGGTGGTGAGGCTTCACTGGGATTCAGAGGCTTCCAAATGAAGAAGCAGAGAGTGGCTGACAACCGATGCTGAGTAGCAACAAGCTTCCCTATGCGCTGGGCACCTATCTGCAATTAAATCCAGGCAGCATTGTCCATCTGGAACCAGATTGCGGATGGCAGCACCTGAGATGGCTCTTAATGCACCCTACAATAGCTTCCAAAAGGCCCAAGGACCCCTTGCACCCAGTACCCATAAAGCCACAGACTTTAGCACTGAGGAAGAGGGAGAAACCATGCAAAGGGCTACCAGGCAGACTGGGTCAGTGAGGTTAAGATGGCATGACTGTGAGGATTAACCCTGACTGACTAGCTGAAGGTCTGCCTGCATGTCTCACCTTCCCAGCAAGCCAGTGAAAAGCCTGGAAATACCTGATAAGGTTGTGATGGTGAGGCATAGGTATTTTCCTCCCCAGGTTGACACCAGGCAGAGCTGTGCGCAGACTCATTAGGCACAGAAAGGAAAAATGGCACATCCATGCCAACACATCCTTATGTTTCAGTAAGCTCTTAAGCTCCTATTTGAATTTGAGCTGTAAAACATTGAACTGATTAAAAAAAAAAAGCCCTCCTTAATCCAGAGGGGAGGGCTGGATGAGTGTTTCAGCCAGCCGTGTCTTTGCTGCATGGAAGCAGCTTTCTCTATCAACTCTGCCATTTCCCAGGGCAATGGAAAGGTGATCCCTTTCCCACAGCAGAAAAGCCAAAGCTGCGTTCTGCCAGGTTCCACTAGCTTCCTGCCTTGTGCTGGTGGCAAAAGGGGCAGAAAACACAGGAATAAATGTTTCTGTTCTACCTGTTTCTTGCCAGAGAGGAGTCTGCAGTGCAATCCTTTGACAATATTGTAGCTTTAAGATTATTACATGCCACTACAGAGCCAGCAAAACACACTGACCTCCAGCATCTGCCTGTTGGGGAGCTGGAGATGAAATAGTGCCAATACAAAGATAGAAAAACTTGCCTTAGAAACAGTGACACAATGATTATTGCTATTGCTTATAATCACACTTAATGATGGCACAGAAGAGTACCATGGTCATAGGGAATTGATTTATTACCAGCCCTTCTAGGTTCAAAAGAAAGCAACAGAGACAAATGTCCCTAAACACCAAGACAAGTCAACAATAAACGTGTTGACTTCTTGGCCATAAAGTGGACACCTGCATCAAAGACGATGTCTCTTGGCCCAATATTACATCTCACATTGTGGAGGAAAATAACATAATTAGGGGCTGCTGTGGCTGTCCTTATTAATAAGGTTTAAGGTTTTCATTTTCATGCATATGTGGTTTGCATATCAGGGTCCACAACCAAGGCCTGGGGTGATGATCATGTGAGCAGCTTATGCCCGCAGTCATCAGCCTGGGCCAAACCAGTCCTGGGGTTGTTTCTGTGGTCTCCTGAATAGAAAGGTGTGAAAAATATGGCAGTCAAAGGTGAAAATCAAGTCTATGAAAGGATGCAACTGCGGCAGCTTTGGAAGAAAAAGGGATCCAGTTTTGCATGGCAGAAGAGGCTGGCCCTGCACTGAACATCATTAACTGCTTAGCACTATGGAAAGAACTCACAAGGAAAAGTGGGAGCATCTTCCCCACAAAGCCAACTGCTGGTGCACAAAGCAGCTTAGGTCTGGTACACAAGTAGGCCTGTGCCTGGGAAGGAATATAGCTGGGACAATAAAATCTGTCTGTCAAGCTTTGAATCAGGTTCACCCAGATGTGTTCTCCATGCAAAAAGAACCGCAGTGTTCCTGTGCTGGCACAGCTGCATGGGGCTGAGCTGAATACCAGCAACTCACCTGAAGGTATCCACTAGCTCTCTGCTACTCCTCCTCATGCAATAGAGGCAACCCAGAAGCATGGATTTGTAACTGTGTGTGTCACCTTGGCAGACTCCTGGAAACCTTGTGGAGCAAAGGGAATCTGCAAAACAAGAAGTATGAGCAGATGAAGGATGGTCAGAGGGTTTTAGTTTGGTTTAGAATGGTGGTTTATTTGCCCTGCACCTGGTTACAAATGCTAATAAAGCAGGTTTTGACTCTCCTAAGAAAGCAGAAAATGAAGAAGAAAGCGGAATCAAAAAAAGAAAATGGTGACAGAAATTCTCCACTTCAGGTAAAATGTCCCTATCCCTGCCACTGCAGAAAGCCGCTTGTGAGATCTTTTTGTTGAAATCTAGAAGTAACTTGAACAGTATTGCTGCTTTAGATAGGGAAGATAACATCACCATGACCACACTTCCTACTCCACAGAATCAGGGAGGGAAAAAAAAGTAACAGGGCACAGAAAATATTGGTAATCTGATAATACCACAGAGATTTCTTGCAGGGTGATGTGTACAAGCAATCACTAACCATGCTCAGAGGAGCAAGACAGCTCTGGCACAGATTTACCACAGAGCATCCCTTGAGAGGGGCTTGTGTGGGCGGCCAGGATGCAGCAGAGGGCTGAATCCCACTAACCATGCCATCTCACAGTAAAAGCTATTGCTGCTCCAACATCAACTACCCCCACCACTGTGTGCTATGGATACATGCCACCAACAAGGCCATGCACAGTTTTCAGGAGTCATGGCATGACCAAAGGGTACAGCTGCAGAGGTGTGTGAGGGAATGGGAGCTGGATGCTCAGACCAGTGTGGATAGACAAGAGCTAAATGCCACCCTACTCAAACATATGTATACACAACCTTTATACCCTCCTTATATATATATATATATATACCCTCCTTATTTTTATATATACCCTCCTTATTTTTATATATATATATATATATATGTCCTGGTTTCAGCTTTCTCATGGAATCACAGAATCAGCGGGGCTGGAAAAGACCTTTAAGATCATCAAGTCCAATCTTAAGGCAGGAAATTCCTGCTAGGTATATCTTTACCCTTCTCTTATTTTCTTATGGACTCTCTATCCATTGCTTCTGTCTGTAGCTATTTCTTGTCCTGTTTTTGGCTTTTACTTGCCCCATTTCACAGAGACAGAGAGCAGGCTTACCAGCAAAGCACTCACCACAAAATGTGTAACTGGGAGGGAGTGATCCCCGAAAGTCTCTCCAGAGCAATCAGATGCCCAAGCTACACGTCTCTTTCTTTCGCAAGGCTAGGAAGAATTTGTAAAGCCAGCTCAGCTCCAGGAGGGATGGACACTACCTGCCCCAGGGCACTGTCAAGGCTGAGCCATCAGAGCACATATTGCAAATGCACAGCACTAACAAGGAGGCAGTGGGAGCAATCAGGCTACCTGTCATCCTCACATCCCTTCGTGGACAATAAAATCACTGCTGTGCAGAGGCAGAGCAGCAAGTGTGGGGTGTACAGAGGGACAAAGAGATGCCTCCTCCCCTCTCAGCTCTTCGTAGCATCTCCTCGAGGAGCAGGATGCTGTCCCTGTGGGGTACCAGGGGACAGGTTAGGCACTTCTGAAGGCCAACCTTAAACTTACTCTTTACATCCTCATCCCTTCCCTCCCCTCTTACTTGTGGAAAGCAGTGTTGTTTATATTACAGCCTCTGGGACCTGACAAAGCACTGTTTTGTCATGCACACTTTCCAAACAACAAACTTCCTCTGTTCTACAAAGCTGGAACTAATCATTATTTTCTTCCTGCCTCATTTTCTTCTTCCTTCAACTCAAATCAGTGATGGGCTTGGAAAACTGAGTGTAACCAGTGGCCTCCAGCCTGACATTGAATGCTGTGCACCAGAAGCATAGAATACTTTGGGTTGGAAAGGACCTTCAAAGGTCATAGGGATGTATCAGGGACATGGGGGCTGCTGAGATGTCTTTGCACATGATTGCAGAAGTAGAAAGCTCCAGCCAAAGAAGTTTGTCTCTAAAATACCGATGCAAATCCAGGACTCCCTGCTTTCCCCCACACCATTTCTCTCCATGGGTGCTATTAACACCATTCTGCTCTGAGGCTGCAGAAATGCCATTTACCACGAGAGGACACCATCCTACCTCCGACTTCCTCCACTCACAACGGCTGGGTAAAAATATCCATAATAATATTACAGCGACCGACGGGAACACACACGTTGGAGAGGAGAGCAAGAAAGGAACAATATGTTTATCATCCTGCTATATCCAGCAAGAACACTGCCCTCCCATTTATTTATGCAGCAAGCAGCCCTTTAAATATACAAATCGCAGGAACATTAGGCTGTAATAGGCAGACCAGGGATTAGTCTGAATATACTTCATCTGTAATTTGCGAGTGCCTGCGTGTGAGAGGGTATGTATGTGTGCATGCGTGTGTGTTGGTTGACTTTAAAATGGAATAAACCACATTTAGCAGCTAGGTAGCTATGGAAACATAACCAAAATTGTTCTACCACCTTTCTGCCGCACTGCTTTCTGCAGCCCTGCAAATACTGTCAAGGGAGGACTGAATATTGTCTCTTATAAATAATAGAATGTAAAGAGCTACAGAAAGAATCATTAAATTAGGTTCTTGAAGTGGAGATCAGGAAAAAAAAAAGCCCAGTAGCTGCAATATTAGTTTCTGATGACTTAGCAATGGTAAGGGACTTGACTTTATTCTTTTGTCTGCATTTTTGCAATGTACAGGAAGATGCAGGCTGAGGAAATATACGTATTTTAACGCATGTACTTGTGGGGAGGTAAGGATGTGTGTATATGTATATAAATATACATGCACAAACACAATCCAAATGGCATATGCACAAACAGAAATCTATCAACAGCATTTTGGTGTTTAAAAAGCAAAGGGCTTCACCTGCTCCCAGCTTTTTCCGCACACCGCAGCCACAGCCAGAAGCAATTCCAGCTCTGCAGCTTCCCTCTGCCTTGGCTGGGCTCCCCAGTTTCTCTCCCAACCTACGGATTTGCCATTAATCCTGCCCATGGCCTTTTCGAAGCACTGCCAATCTTGTTGAGGTATTTAGAGGCTGAGAAGACTGGTTATATATCACAGCTGATTTAAAGAGCCTTTAAAATGTGGAATTAAATTCTGGCCCACTGGACTCAACAGAAAATGCTCCGTTGTCTGCACTGGGGCCAGGATTTAATCGTCAGATGCACAGAGGTTTTCCAGTACTGAGCAGTCAGGGTGAGTCCATTTAAGTCTTTTAGGGCTGCAGTTTGTCACCCAGTGCAGTCCGGATAACAGCACAATGTACAAACGGCACCTTCCTGCTACCTGGCTTGCAATCCTCCACCGAGCAAGAGGAGCTGACTGGGAATGGGCAGGATAGGGAATGGGGGCAAGGTGGAACTTGCTGTCTACATGCAAATGGCAGCAGGGGTCTGATTAGGAGTGCTGCTTCTTACTGATGTGCCCCCTCTGATCTATTTTTTGGGGTGCTGGGGTTCAGTTGTCCTAACTGAAGAATACAAAGACCCACAGTTTTTCCTCCATATAGCAACTCTGGCCAAAGAGGTCCACCCAGCTCCATACTCACCTTCTCCAAGCCACCCATGACTTTCTTCCTTCTTTGCTCCTTCAGTCCTCTTCAGTTTAAGCTCTCCTGGTCACTGAAAGTCCTGCTGCTACAGCAGGTAGCTCTGGTTTCCTTTCGCACTTTCTGTTGTGCCTGACTCCATGAGACACAGACATCAGAAATACCACGGGATGCACGGTCACATAATAACAGACTCTGTTTTATTGTCCATTTATTCCTCACATTGCTCTTGCCTTTGTGATCGCTGCTGACATTTCCAGAAATGGCCTGCAATACCTCTATAATCTTCCAGAGAGGTAAATAGCTCATTTAGATTGTGCCACTGTACAGGTTGGCCACTGTTGGTTTTTCTCCATGTGCAGTTGGCAACCACAAATGTCCTCTGTGATGTGTCGTCACATAGCCATCGGTATGCTGCGACCCTTTTGGACTTCTTTGCAGTCAGCTTTTGCTGGCACTGCCCTGAATAATGCAGTGTCCTTGCAAATTTTGTTCTGTCTGCTCCTCTTCCCAGGTCACTTTTGGATAGGGCAGCAAAGCCTTATCCCAGATCCCTGGAGGACTTCACATGATACCCCTGTGCAAAGGGATTGCTGTTTCTCAGACACCACTGGAGAAGGCTGTTGGTTCACAACAGCACCTTCACTCCTACCCCATGGCAACTCTATTTTTGAAAGCCTTTTTGGAGGACTCAGAAAAGCAGCTCAGTGCCCAAAATGTTCTGAGCTTATGCAAATACTGCTTTATGCCAAGACCACAAGCAATCAGCCCTCTCCTTTTCATTCTGGTGCATGTGCACACTTGCTTTCTGTCCCTCTTCCCTCTCCAAGCTAACAAAGTCACATCTTATGCTGCTCTCACATTTAGGGATCCATTGGATAAAGCTCCCAAACAAACCAGCTCCTCAGCCACCAGGCTGGTCTCCAGCAGCACTTGGATTTCACACCCTATTGCAGGACAAGAGGAGGACAGATGCTGCTTCTACATCTGAATCACTGACGCTCCTATGTGATTCACCAGACACCCAGTGAATGGGAACCTCTATCAGGACTGAGACTTGAGCTAGAAGACAACTTGCATTTGACTTGCCCAGGACTAAAAGAAGTCAGTAAGGTGCAGAAAGCCCATCACCCCTGCTGTGCTTGCAGTCAGGGTTCTCCAAGAGAGCCCCAAGGAGGTGGATGCTGAAGCACGCATTTACTGTATTTTAGGGCTGAAGCCAGATTTGCTGCTGCAGACATTAGCCTGTCTACATGTCAGATGTCAAAAAAAAATCGTGTAGACTCTCACTATGATCTGTCCAGAGAGGTCAACTATTCTGGAGACTGAATTCTCCTTAGACCAGATAAGTCATCCTAGGAAGTCCTGTCTTTCTCCTCTGACTGCAAGAGGAGCCAGGCCAACCAGCTCAACATAGGAACCAGGCTGAAGAGGTGGTGGTGGGAGAGAACCTTATGGCCCAGAGAAAGTGCAAGAAAAAACAACCCAACCTCAAGAAATCACTTTCACAGTTCACAGCTTGCTATCAACCTGCACCTGGTTGCCTAAACATATTTTTACACTCAGTTATCACATGAGCTTTGGGCCTGAATCAGCTTAGGCTACTATGAGGACAGAGGAGCTGGCAGAGATTGTCCATCCTGCAGACCCACTGCTGGAGAACTTGGCTCCCATCAAGGCCTCTTAGCAGAGATGCCTTCTGGCAGGGAGGAAGGAGAACAAGTGATGGAGCAAATACCTTTGGCAAGCTTCACAGAGTTAGTGCTGCTGATTAGCAACAACAAAGGGCTTCAAAGACAGCTGTGCTGCTTCATCCTCTCTGCCATCATCAGGCCATCCTTGTGATGAAGCCCTGGCCTTCTTCAGATATTGGATTTGCTGTGCACAGAAGCAGTAATGCCAACTTTTTCATCCTGCCTGATGGACAGTGCACTACTCAGTCATATCACAAACCCTTACTGTCATTTTGGATTCAGAGACTGGGAGCAGGTCCTTCTTCAGCCCAACCTGTTGTTGCTTTAACAATCAGAAGGATGAAAAAACAAAACCCTTTACTGTGTATTGTTAAACTTTACTGTCTAATGTTTTAATAAACAGTCAAGTTCTTCCTCTAATCATTAAATCAGCAGTAAAGCAGGATGGAGACTGGTTTATGAGATTCTATCACAAACATACAAATGTGAGGTCTTGGCAGCTGCAAACAGCTACTCCCAGTTGCGTGGCTTCCTGCCCACTTCAAAAGCTAGATCTGCTGCTGGTTTGGAAGTACAGTTCATCCCACCTCATGAGAGGTGGGAAGAAGATACTGTAGATACAAAGTTCTGCCCCCAAGAAGGATTAGGAAATCCTCCTGGAAATGGTGAATCAGGTAAATCTTCTCAGAATGCTTTAGGACAGGCAAGCTGAGCAGTGCTGTTTACTCCTAAGTCTTTGGCAATTGAAAGGAAGCATTAAATGGCAGCAGTTGACCATGTACAATGGTCAGAGGCCATTATGATTAGCCTATTTGCTAATCTCTCCTGTTATACATTCACAGCATTTCAGAGGGGGTCATCAGGAGTCTCAAAGGATGATTCAATAGATGGAAACTAAACCAGCTACAGATAGGGGCTTTAAAGTAGAAATAATTAAAACTACAGGGTCAGGGGTGAGAGGGATGGGGCATATTATCACACGTCTTGGGTGCAACCCAACAGTCATCCTGCAGCAGCAGATTGTGGCTCTGGGCTCCACAGCACTAAAGGTGAGACACTGCTCAGTGGACTCAAGTGTCATGCAATTAGATGGCACCAAAAGAAACTCAAACCCTTCATTATCTCTGGGATGATTCATGTTTGTTTGAAAGCATTAACACTCTTTAGTCTTTGTTTTTCCAGAAATCTCCAGCATCCAGCCCAGCAGCTGTGGGCTCCATGGAACCAAGCATGAGCAGTGGTCCATTATATTCACTCCATGTAGGACTAACTTCTAAACAGTTTCCAGAAAGCTTATCTGCCACTTTTACTCTGAAAGTAGTAACAATCATCCTACCACCCATCTCCAGAGTAATTTTTAATAGCTCACAGTTGTTGCATCAACTTTGATTACTAACAGTGAGGTTTTATCTCCTCAGGGGTGGTTCTGTTGGCAATAGATACCAGGTTTCCTGCTTACCACCATTTGTGGGCTTTTCCAACTGTTTGTCCAGTCATAAAATTATTAACACATTATCCCTGGGTAATGGCTTGCAATTTTCTCTTTTTATTACTCAATAAACAGTTTGGAAACCAACCCCCCAGAGTGAGAATAGAAACCGACTTACTACTTACACATACGTAACTGATGCCACAAAGAGAGATGGTGAAGGAACACTGAAAGCTATCAAAACCAACAGAAAGAAGAGAAGAACACTTTTAAGATATTTTTATATATATTTATATTTATTCATATATATATATATATGTAATGAAAGGAAAATGTGGCATAGGATATTGTCAGGGGAATGGGGAAAAGAGGCCAAACCTTGAGAAGTCCTGCAGGAATAAATTTCCTTCATACCAGCTTCAGCAGTGCTCACCCTGGTTTTCCATACCTTGGTCACAAATGCCGACACTCCCAGGTGAACATGCCTAGATGCCTGGAGAGCCTTGGGAAAGAAAAATACAGCAGATAGCTGACACAGTATAGCTATAGTCGTTCCAGCTATATTATAGCTATATATTTTTAGCTATGGCTAAGAGAAGAGGCTTTGATTGAGGAAGGAGATTGTTCTATGTGAAAAAGAAATGCAGTTTACAGAGTGTGAAAACTAGTCCTAAATCTAAGCCTAATTGAATTATAAATAGCCCGGATGCTTTCTTTCCATTCATAAGCTTGTTAAACTTCCAAATATATGTATATGTAATCTTAAATTTGCTAAACATTTCTATTCAATTTTCTATTCAACGTGACATTTTCTATTTCAAAGTTGACCTATTTGAGGAGTAAGAAAATTAGCTGTATTCCTCCAAATCAAAATGTTTCACTCTGGGTTGAATAAAATATTGGGAGTGATTGGTTCTTTTCCTTTTCTCCAAAGAAATATACTCCTCACTGGGAGCTACCAGAACAGATTTTATTTATTCTTTTGAAGTCCAGCTCAGCCATGGAACAGAAAAAAAACCCAAACCTCTATACAATTTGCACAGCAATGATTTCCAGCCTACTTTCACATTTCCAATTAAACTATCCAATCTATTTCATAGATTTAGGATATAGGAATTTGAAGCATAACTAGGGGTTGATAAATTGAGTAATGGGTTTTGTCTAAACCAAAGGGTTCTTGAAGCAGTATCCCCCACAAAAGAACTGACTGTAGCCTACTCTGTCCTATTGGACATAGTCTTCTCCTGATACCCACCGCTGCAATTCATTGGCAGCTTTGGACACAAAGGCAAGCAGATATTTTGTATTGCACACCAGTTTGACAGACCAATCTCTGGATGAATTCACTCACAGATGAGAAGCAGCTTTTAGGGGTCATTCTTCAAATACTTGGAACTTCCCCTGTCGGTATTTGATTACAGAGATTTTTGATCAATGAACATACATTACAATACATGACAATTAACATACAATTACAAACATGACAATACAGCTGCCATTGGGGTGAGAGGAAGTAAAAACCTCACAAGAGCCCTGAAAGCCAAAGATCTTTATTAGAACACTTGTGCAAGACTGCATGTTTCCGTTTGTTGTTCTTGGAGAGGCTTGTTAATAAAGATGTCTTAATCATTGCAAACAGTAGCCGTGCTTTTGGTACATGAGAGATGGGCCTTGACAGAGCTGGGAAAGACTGTCCCATTGGAAGGTCTGTGCAATATGACACAGCAGGAGGTTTTCTTTCTGATGTCATTTATTTTGGAGCTATCCTGATGCCGTTTTCCCACTCTGCAACAATGTTAGACTAGAGTTGAAAAAAATAAAAATCCATTTGGATTACTATTGCACATCTCAGAGCCTTTGCTCCAGGCTGCCTGGAGGCTGTTGGACAACTCTGCGCCATCACCAGGTTTCTTTGACAATGCCGACAAGATTTTCTTTCTAAAGCTGGACTCTGAGGCACAGATCTCTGTGCACCAGCCCCTGCAAACCAGTCCTCACTTGAAGATTCAGACGCCAGAATATGTGATGGAGTGAGATCTGTGTAACATTCTGATAGCATAGCAGGAGGCTCAACTTCCCAAAACTTTTCACAAAAGGTTGTGTTGGGACTGCTCAGTGCAATCAGTGCATGAGCTGTTAATGTGGAACTCATGATTGCTTGCAGCAATCACGGGGTCTGAAAACGCAGCAGGATTCAAAGGAAGATCAGCCACTCACACAAGGTAACAAGGACATCTTAAAATGAGCAGCTATTGAATTGGGATTGGGAGCTAATTTATCCCAAGGGAAGGTTATTTGTTAACTGCCTCTCGAAGAGTTTCTGATAGAGCTGAAGGAAGGGTGACAATTCCTCTTCACAACAACCCCCAAGGATTATTCATCCTTATCTGGAATGGAAACTGAAGCTTCTTGAAGGAGGGGGACAAGGACTATGGGCAGCAGCGCAGATCCTTCAGGTTCAAATCCCTGGTGCCTGAGCGAGACAGAGGTTCTCCGGCCCCAGAGACCATGTCTGACACCTTCCTGTTTGGGATGTCCCAGCGTATCCACCTCTCCAGATGGGCACTTCATATCTGCAGCTACTGTACAGGTGCTCCATACCTGTCACTAGTACCAAACACCAGAGTTAGGTGCCTGCATTGATACTCAAAAATGTCTTCAGCCAAATAGTGGACATTTGAGATGAAGAAAATCTTCTTATTCAGGCAAAAATGCTTCTTCTGATTCCACTACTATTCATGCTCCCTTGCTTTGATAGGCGGCTGTATCACTGATGACTTGCTAGACCCCTGGTTGGACAACTCACAAAGCCAGAAACATCACAAATACATTAGCCTTTATTTCTTTCCCTTAAATTTCTTGCAACATTTCCCAATACTTCTCTTAGTGTCTCTGTGAGAGATACATCTCATCTGCCTGAGACACACCTGGGCCCTGCTTACCTTCAGGCACTTCAACAGACACAGCGTGTTTTCACAAGGATTACATTTGACCGTCTCAGGTAGAAAAGTCTCCTTTAAGGTATTCAGAGTCCTGAGGACATGGTAGAGTTGGTCAAATGGAGTAAGTCCCCTAAAAGATCAAGGACATGAAGTTAAGACAGAGAGGCTCAATTTGAACAGCCAGTTCTGGGTGGCTACAAGAAGTTGGAAGTCTGTGATTGAGAAGCAGAGTCATTTCCTCCTAGGAAGTTCAGTAGGTCACACTCCTCCCCAAACTACCAGCCCATTCAGACCCAGGTAGAGCTGAACATCTGTTTTTATCAGCCCTCAAATGCCCTGCAGAAGGGAGACCATTTAACCCTTAAAACCTCAGGTAAGTGGACCACAGCCCTGTGAAAGGGAGGATGCCCTATGCAGGCAATGCATCCTGGCATCGCTGCAGAAGGCGTCCAGCACCAAGTCCTGGGGCTCTGCTCCACAGATAGCATCTGTCCCCAACTGCAAACAAAGACAAAAGAAGAGGCTCAGAGAGAGCAGTAAAATAAATCAGTGACAGACTCTCAAAAAAAGACAAATGAAGCTGAAATTCATCCTTGCTTATGTTAACGTTTGAAATGTTCTTGAGGTGATTTATACCCCCGCTGCAGTACGTTTCTCTCTCTTTGTCTCACTCTGTCCCTTCCCTTTTTTTTTAACTTTAAAACAAACAAACAAACAAAAAAAAAAAAAAAAAAAAAACAAACCAAAAAAAACAACGAAAAGATATTTGGGAGTTAGTTGGATTTCTAGGTTTTGCAGCCAGACACTGCAATTGATCTCTGAAGAGATGGATTTGTCAGTTAGCTGGCCATGAATTTGACCACAGGAGAGGGAGTGGAAGAAAGATTTCCCCCTGCACACAGAGCAAGAGGGGATCACACTGGCAGAGCCTGCAACCCAGGACAAAGGCTCCCCCTTTTCCCTGACCTTGTCCTAGATTTCCAACTTAAATATCACTTGTTACTTTGGGCTTCTTCAAATAAGATGGCCAGGACATTTGAGCTGACAATGCCCTTGTTTAAAGCTATGTCTCAGAAATTTTTGGGCCTCTATTTTGTCCCAGGCCTTTGAAGCTACACATGGAAAAATGCCTGTTTGCCTTTCACCTGTGACATGGGATATCCATTGCTTTCCTATTCGCTCCTCTTTTTTGCCCTGCCTTGATAGGCCATTACCTCCAAAGTATGGATACCTGAAGCAAGATGCCTGTAACTGCCATCTTTAACCTCCTTGAGTTTCTTGTCACAGTAGACTGGTTCATGTAGTGAAGAAGAGGCACTGAGTTGGGGGGTACAAGAATACACCTGACTGCCCACACCCATTTTGCCCAACCAGTTTCCAAGAGTTCCCATGAATCCAAGTTCACACTGTGAGGCAGGGGGCTGGTAAGCAGCAAAGCAAACCTTCACTGTGCAACAAAGGTTTGTACGTAGAAAAGAAATATATATTCTGGTCTCAGCTTCACTACTGTGAGAGGCCTGATCCTGTTGTACAGACAGAGCTGTACTGGAGGATACTGTACCTGAAGGTATGCTGCTGAAACGTGTCACAGTCTCCTGCTCTCTACTGCCCAGCTCTGCAACAGATGGCAAGCAGCCGTTGCTGACAGACTGCAGCGTGCTCTGACAGCACCCATGGGGAATCCAGGCTCCCACAAATCTCTGCAGGTAAGCTCACATGGGAATTCCGTGCAAAACGCACATAGGAGCAAATATCCAAAAGTCATCTGCATGGCTTAGCATTATCTGCCTCCAGAGCAGTACACAGTGCAGCAACAGGACAGGCATTGGCTTCCCAAACAGGTCATCCTTCTCCCATCACAGAAGTGCACATATCCCTGAACACTCAAGCCTAAGCTACCAAAAGGCTTCAGTTACCCTGGAGAGTGCCACATCCCAGGGAAAAAGCCCTCTGCAAAATTCATATCTTTAGCCTGAGACTCTCCTTGGCTCATTTCAATTTCTGCTGTACAGTTATCCAAAGTTCCAGTCTGGCAGTCCACTGGTGGAGCTTGCAAGGAACCAGGAGAAATCGACAGCCTTTCTGAGAGAGGCTCCCCTTTCCCATTATGGATAGCCCAAAGGAAATTATCACATTACCATACACCTGCCAACCTGCCCTGGAGATGAGGAATTGCAGTCCTTTTATCCTTTGGAGGCCTGCCTGAAAAGCCAAGCACAATTGGAGCCTGCACTAGGTGCTGTGCTGATGCTTTGCCATTCAGAAGCAACCCTATAATGATTGACCCAGCATTTCTGTGCTGCTGACACCACCCTGGCAGAGGTCTGCAGAAGGAAACACAGGGCTTGCACAATGCATAATTAAACTATGAAGTTAACTTCCATGGGAAGTTGTCGTAGCCAAGAATTTGTGACATTTCAGAGAGGAAGCAGGCAGGTACACGGATAACAAGAATAGCTGGAGTTACAAAGCCAGATACCAACACTGCAGGTGAAAGTGACATTAATATTGCAGGCACTCTCCAGCTATTGGTGGTGATGGAGAAGATTTAACACAGGGCAGACCTGCCTTCTGTTGCACCTCCCTCTGCAATACCTGCTTCTGGCCACCCATCGAAGGTGATACGAAATTACATGGATCCCATCCAATTCTTGCAGTTCCTCTCTTTTTTATCCCAAAGCCCGTGTCAAAAATATGATGCAGTCTAATTTTGACATTGTTTGCAGTGGATATAAAACTCTGTGCAATGGGAGATTTCTGGAATTGCAAAGCAAGTTTATAGGCAGAAATGCTGCTCTGTGCAGATGTAAGATATCACTCACTCCCAAGCACTACAGCTACTACAAACTGTGACAAGAAAGAAACTCACAAATGGTCACGCAAAGGAAAACATCTGTTACAAGCTAGCAGGTACACAGATCATCTGCAAATTGCACAGCTTGTGCCTGATTTTCTCTTGCTTTGTTTAGTAACTTGCAGTGCTGCGATGCGGGAGGCAGCTGCTCACAGAAGGGACCTCCGCGGCACAGAACTGGAGACGATGGAGGTGAGGCAGAATCAGGTGCAGCATCCCCCTGACCCTGCAGAAGATGTAGGTTATGCCACAGGCGTTGTTTAACTCAGGACCACTCCAGAAAGACAGGTTACACTTTACAGGAGGCATGGTGCCCCTTCCCCCTGCAGTGCCAGGTCTCTGTGGCCCAGAGGTGCCTAATTTTCCCTCTGTATGGGTTCCTCAGGCAGGCAGCACACAGCGTTGCTGTTTGCCTCCACCTTGCACACAAAAGATTTCCTGATCTTGACTAGACCTTTACATCTGCTTTGTGTTTCGAGGCTCAGATCAGGAAATAGGAGGATTCTGTTTCCATTAGACAGGATCTCTGGTTGATCTCCGGCCAGCCTTGGGACTCAACAGCCATTCCCAACAACATGTGCCTTCGTGGAAAGGAGCATCCTCCTGCACCTCTCCTGATTGCCTACTCCCTGCATTCCCACCTGTGTAAAAGGGCTCAAACAGCTCACATGCAGACCACAGCACTGGTTGTGTCCACAGTCTCTGCCTGCTCAGAATCCAGGCCTCTGGAGTTCTTCTCAGTGTTGCATAAGCCCTGCCTCCATCCATCAGGGAGACAAGGGTACATTTTTGCCTTGTTTCTTCTCTTTCTTTTTTTAAAGAAAGGGATTTGACAACTTTTATATGCTCTTTACTCCTTGAGCGCTGCCAAGGGGGCAGGAAGAGATCTGTCCCTGGCTCCGCACTGTCATTTCCTGCTTGAGCCTGCTCCTCTCAGCTCTCTATCAGACATATCAATGCCTTTAGCACGTGATTTACCATCTCAAGAGGAATTCACCATTTCTGCACTGAGCACTGAAACTTATTCAGCCCTGGACACACACCTTCGCAATCAATAGGAATTTCAACTATGACTTCCTGGAGAAAGGGATCAAACCTTTTAAAATCCCACTCCTCAAACACAATGGTCTTGCATGTTGCAGAAGCCCCATGTAAACACTGGGGCTTCTTAAGCATCTGCATGTATTTCAGGTGGGCAAAGGGTCACTGTACAGAGTCTGGTGAGACCGCACGTGAAGCATTGCAATCCTTGTAACCCAAAACTGGGGTCAAGGATGGTGAGCTCAGACTGGAACCGGCTCAGAGGAAAGCTATCCAGACCATCAGAGCAAAGGTGGCCTTTTACAGGAGTCAGCTGCTAGGAAAGCCTGACTTGTTAGTCTAAGAAAATGAAGGTGCAGAGGTGATAAAATTGTTCTCTCTCCATGTATCAGGAGGTTTAACATGAAGGAAGAGAAAGTGCTATTTAAAGTGAAAGGACAGCATCAGCAAAAGGTCACAAATCACTCATGAATAAATTTAGGTGAGAAACTAGAATAAGGCTTCGCACTGTCCAATGCAATATGAAGAGGGGTTTCAGCCTAGGAGAGGGACAAAAGCTTCATCAGCAAAAAGCAGGAGTTGATGGCTCGGAGGTCCTGCCCTCACCCTATTTTGGTTGTTAAAGCAACATTACTGCAGCGTTGCAGACTAAGGATGCCAGAGAGGCAAAGTGAGAGACCACACATTTGTGCACAGTCAACTGCTTTAGCTGGAAAAAAATGTGACAAGTTTGAGGTTTGGATCTGACATAGAGCAGTAAAAACCAAGGGAAATGTATATAAAAAGACTATAATAATGCCCAGAAATCAGCTGACCAGCCATCAAGTGCCAGGGGAAGAGAAGACAAAGCACGAACACAAGCTCTCTGCTGACAAAACAGCTCTGGCTGTCCCACAGCAGCCCACACAGAAATCCATATAGAAAATCATTAAACAATTACAGCCTCCATTGGAAGATCATCCTTTGAAGACATTTCCCCAGAAAGCTCCGTTCGCAGCTTTCAAATAACCCCCTGCCTCATCAGAATAATTGCCAGGAGTAAATGCTTTGTAGATCAGCAAACAACTAAGCAGAAGGAGAGCAAAGCAAAATGAGTCAAAGCAACACCATGAGCTCTATCTCCATGCAAAACCGTGGGCCCCATACCAAGTCGAACCAAAATACCACCACATCAAGCACCCATGGAGCTGCCACCAGCCTCAACCCTTACAAGCCGCAGTGACCTCCAGGGAAACAGGCTGTTTCCAGTGGAGGAAAGGCTTTATTCATAGTCACTCCATGCTAGCTCAGTGGTTTGCTAGAGGAAATGATTCTCCGCAAAAGATTACGCAGCCAAAAAAGTAAGGTCTCACACACTGGCTGATTTAACACACAGTATTATCACTCCCTACAGATGGAAGCTTCTTTTATTTTGAAGGTGCTTAAGCACCTGATTTCAGTTAGGCCTAAATACTTCTCAAAAATCTGGTCCTTCGTGCAGAACCAAGGTTATCTTTGAAGACACAGCAACTCAACTGGCTTTGCTAAATCAATCCGGCTGCTATTTTATTCAGAGTTAAAAAGTTCCCAGCGAACACGTTTCTACCAGAACTTGTTAACATTTTACAACTATCACCTTAATCATTAAAAACAAACAATGGGAAAGGAAAAAAAAAGATAAATCATTCAATTAATCCTTGATCTGGAATCCCAGAAGAGAAAATTAATTATTTTTTAAAACTGCAAGACTTAGGGGCCAACCTTCCAGATCGTGTAAAAACATGAAAAAGCAAGCGTATGCTTATGCTGCCAGGCAGCATCTGAGGCTGCTGGAGGATGGGAGGGGGTTTTGCATTGCTTTGAAGCTCTTTGCTGTCATTCTCTACGGAGCCTGGCAACCACATTGTGATAGAGCAAGGCGACATTCAAGGCAGGATGAGCCTTTTAAGCTTTCAGAATTATTTCCAAAGGAGCATGGGCCACATTGAGCATTGCAGTTAATGTGCTGGAGCTGTACTCCGGTCACCTCAGCCTGAGCAAGGATAGCCAAGGCCTGCTGAAACACCATGAGGACCTGGACCACAGCCTGCCACCCCTGGGATCCTGGGGAAAGCACATGCCTCTTTCCTCGGAAGCTCTGACTGCTTCGCCACACTGTGTTCCCATTAAAATTAACATTCCTCCCACCCTTCCATGTTTCTGACAGCCGAGTGGGCTCCTGGTCCCTGACCAAACTCATAAATTAAGGCAACAAGGCCTGTAGGAAACATTAGGAGCTTTTATTAGACCAGTTGATAGAGACAGAAACAAGGACACATCTTGGATGCAAATGCTGCTCTTGTCTCATGAGACTCCAAGCCGACACATTTGTCAGGTTTGGGTTGGATTTTTTTTTGTTGGTTATTTTTTTCCTCCTATTTGGACTAATAAAGGTATAAACTGTCCTATAAAAAAAATAGTTCACCACTTACAACCCACAATCACTGAAATAATTGCCTATGCTACATTGAGAAAAACAGCACAGAGGAAGGAGAAGGGGGGAAGCATCTTTTAGTGTGGGAGAGGGGAAGGCTGAAGCAGGCCTCATGATAGGATCCCAATCTCAATCCCATGCCAAGGTTTGCCATCACATACTTCATGCCCTGCATGTAATTGCGCAATTGAAGGTGATAATGGGAAGGGATGGACTAAGGTATGAAATCTGAAGAGAAAAAACATGCTCTCCAGCTAACTGCATGCATGCACAATGCTGGACCTAGCTCACATATAGTGAGGCTTGGAAAATTCAGTATTTCCTTCCACTTGCCTGAAGGAAGCATTATTCTTCAACAGAGCAACGTGCGCATGGCTAAGTGGGCTGGTCTACCCAACAGAGGGCACTGATACACTGACCATGGCACCATCCTTTCCCGATCCTTCCTACAAGTGTTACCTTCTCCTCCCCATCACATCAGCGACGACCTTCCCACTACCAAGTTTTCCGTCAAACTCCTGGCAGGGGTTGTCACGTCCCCACCCAACACAAATCAATGGGGCGTCACCTCCATGGGGCAAGGACGGAAGGGAATGTCCCAGCACCGTGCCAAACTGACTTCTTTACCGGTGCTGCCACGATGTGAAGGGGCAGTC